>CAUYTI010047682.1:0-10522 GCA_963575145.1 Galago senegalensis
AATGATTTCAATTTAACTCCATTGATTACAATATTGGCTGTGGGTTTGCTGTAGATGGCCTGAAATAACTTGAGAATTGTCCCTTCTATACCAATTTTCTTAAGTGTTCTGATAATGAAGGGATGCTGGATATTATCAAAAACTTTTTCTGCATCAATTGAGAGAATCATATGGTCTTTGTTTTCTAATTTGTTTATGTGATGAATTACATTTATAGATTTACATATGTTGAACCACCCTTGAGATGCTGGGATAAAACCCACTTGGTCTTGTTGTATAATTTTTTTGATGTGTTGCTGGATTCTGTTCGTTAGGATCTTGTTAAATATTTTCACATCAATATTCATTAGAGATATTGGTCTATAATTTTCTTTTCTTGTTGGGTCTTTTCCTGGTTTTGGGATAAAGGTGATGTTTGCTTCATAGAATGTATTGGGTAGTATTCTGTCTTTTTCAGTATTTTGGAAAAGGTTGAATAATATAGGTACTAATTCCTCTTTAAAGGTTTGGTAGATTTCTGATGTGAAGCCGTTTGGTCCTGGCTTTTCTTTTTGGGGAGATTTTGTACAGCTGATGTTATTTCAGAACTTGATATAGGCCTGTTCAATATTTCTACTTCATTCTGGCTAAGTTTTGGGAGATAGCGTGCTTCCAAGTATTGGTCGATTTCCTTCATATTTTCATTTTTCTGGGAATAGTTTCTTGTAATATTCATTGAGGATTTTTTGAATTTCTAGGGGGTCTATTGTTATTTCATCTTTACCGTTTCTGATTGAAGAGATTTTAGTCTTTATTTCTTGGCTAGGTTGGCCAAATGTTTATCTATTTTATTAACATTTTCAAAAACCAACTTTTTAATTTATTGATCTCTTCTATAATCCTTTTGTTTTCAATTTCATTTAATTCTCCTCTAATTTTGGTTCTTTCTTTTCTTCTGCTGGGTTTGAGATTTGACTGTTCTTCCTTTTCCAGTTGCTTGAGATGTCCCATTAAGTTGTTAACTTCCTCTCTGTCTGTTCTTTTGAGGAAGGCTTGCAGAGCTATAATTTCCCTCTTAGGACTGCCTTTGCCATATCCCAGAAGTATCTGACAACTCGTGTCTTCATTGTCATTTTGTTCTAAAAATTTGGTAATTTCCTTCTTGATCTTGTTTCTAACCCATCCGTCATTCAGCATAAGGCTATTTAGCTTCGATGTTTTGTATGAGACTGCAAATTCTTGTTGTTACTGAGTTCAACTTTTATTCCATGATGGTCTGAGAAGATGAATGGAATAATTTCTATTCTTTTAAGTTTACTTAGGTTAGATTTATGGCCTAAGATGTGATCGATTTTGGAGTATGTTCTATGGACTGAAGAGTGAAATGTATATTCAGATTTGTTTGAATGAAATGTTCCGTAGATGTCAGTTAGGTCCAAAAGATGAATAGTTAAATTTAAATCTAAAATTTCCTTGGTAAGCTTTTTATTGGAGGATTGATCCGACACTGCCAAAAGAGTGTTAAAATCTCCAACTATGATAGAGCTGGGAGAGATCAAGTTTCTCATGCCTGTTAGAGTATCTCTTATAAATTGAGGTGCATTCTGTTTGGGTACACAGACATTGATAATTGAAATCTCATCATCTTGTATATTACCCTTGACAAATATAAAATGGCCATTCTTATCTTTGCTTATTTTCTTTGGTTTAAACCCTAATGTATCTGCGAATAAAATTGCAACACCTGCTTTTTTCTGGTTTCCATTTGCTTGGAATATAGATGACCATCCCTTCACCCTGAGTCTGTATTTATTTTTTAAAGTTATATGTAGAAGTGAAAATATTAATATGAAAATGTATTTCCAGGCAGGAACATTACAAGGAGTAAAGGAAATCCCCTCATTATGATAAATAAGTCAATCCATCAAGAATAAATAATAATTCTAAGGGTTTATGTACCTAAAGAGCAGAACTTTGAAATACATGAAACAAAAATTCTAGAAATTCAGGAATAAATTTAGACCGTTTCCATTAGGGTGGAAACAGTCTAAATGTCTTCTTGAATTGTAATTTTTGTTTCCACAGTGGAAACAGCCTAAATGTCTTCTTAAATTTCCGTAATTTTTGTTTCATATATTTCTAAGTTCTATCCTTAGGTACCTAAACCCTTAGGATTATTATTTCTTCTTGAAGGACTGATTCCTTTATCATAATGAGGTGACTTATTTAACTCCTTAAATGCCTACACACCAAGGAATGGATTAATAAGCTGTGGTATATGTGTACCATGGAATAGTATTCAGCAATTAAAAAAGATGGAGACCTTACCTCTTTTGTATTAGCCTGGATGGAAGTGGAACAAATTATTCTTAGTAAAGCATCACTAGAATGGAGAAACAAGAATCCTATGTACTCAATTCTGACATGAGGACAATTAATGACTTAGTACACACTTGAGGGTAAGGAAAGGGGTGAGTGGAAGGAGGGAAAAAGGGAGGGGGGTTGGGGGATCATTGTCTGTGACACACCTTTTGGGTGTGGGACACAATTATAAAAGACTTTACCTAACAAATACCATCAATGTAAATTGGTTCTCTGTACCCTCAAATAATCCCCAACAATAAAAATGCATACATACATACATACATAAAATTAAAAAAAAAAGAAAAGAGAACCATTTGTGCGAAAGTTGATGTGCAGCCTTCTAGAAACAGCAGGTAGTTATAAGGGACAAAACTGTATGTCAAAAAGTGGAATACTTGCAAATTTATATATAGATCTGACTGTATTAAAGATAGATCAGTTAATGTGCATACAACAATCTCTTGATGTTAAATATTATCTTTACTATATTAAAGGGGAAGTGATAGCCCATCTATCAATTTGAACAAAGTTATAATAAAATACAAAAACATTTCAAAATGAAAAAAAGAAATTCAAGAAAAAAGATGTGTGTGGGGGGTGCAAGAGGGGCAACAGGCGCCAGCCTCCAACAGAAGCTTCTGTCCAGAGGGAAGTATAATATATAGAAAATACCTTATAAAGTTGAAGATTGGGAGCCCAGCCAAGAGAGAAGAGTGATATCTGGAGGACACCTCTGTGGAGGCAAGATAAGACTCCAAGAAAGCAATTTATAGGTACATAATACAACCAAAAGGAAAAGTGTCCATCTTCTCCCCCAAGAAAGTTGTGGTTTTCTCTTTGTTTTTTCTTCATCTGCTCCTGTAAGTTTTCTACAGGCAAGCAGGGAACTGAGGACCTATTATCTCACTCCATGTGTGAGAATGACAGAAAGAGGAGTCTACTCCCCTAGAGGGACCCTGCTGAGATTCTAAACACTCTCTCACCTGGCAGAAAAACAGAACAAACGTTTTCACTGCCATTTTGAATTTTCAGTCCACCATTCTCCCCTTGCTTATAGAGACAGTGAAGGGGAGCACAACAGCAGCATCCCCCACCCCTGTGAGACCTAGCGCCCAGTCCTGGTATGGCAGCCAGAGACCTGCTAGACCTATGTGCATTCTGCTGGGCAGTGGTGGAAGAATTCCCAATTCTAGGCACCTGTGGTGGGAGGCCCCAGAACTGCTTGCTAGAGACATGCACGCCCTGCAGGGGTTGGCTGAGGAGTCTCCCACTCTGGGCAGGCCCAGAACTGCTTGCTAGAGTCACGCACACCCGACGGGCAGTGGCAGAGGAGTCCCCCACTCCCGGCAGGCCCAGAACTGCTTCTTAGAGTAAAGTGACCAGATGTCCCGCTTTTGGCAGGACAGTCCCAATTTTAAACAATTTGTCCCACATCCTGAGGCATTTTAAAAACATCCCAATTTTTGGAAAGAATGCACAACAAGCTAGGGAACAGAAGGAGAATGGGAAGGGAATATACAGTTATCGGCTGCCATGTGGCTATTTTACCAGGATATCAGTTTTATATTATTTTTAATTTTATAATGTTAAACTTTAATAATAACAAAGAATTGTTGAGAACTGATTATCGAGAACTGCTTATCAAAGTTTGCATTGTTGATCAGTTGTTAGTATTCCACCATCATTGTTTGGACTTAATTAACAATGGCATTTCTTGGCATTGGCAACGACGAAAATATTTTGTAACTGTCTCTCAGACTATACACATCTTACTGCGTCCTAGAGCTAGTTAAACAAGTGATGTGAACAAATCAGCTATTCAGATAATTTAGGTAAGTAATTTATTTATTTACTTCATGAATTTAGCAGACAGTACTCGTATTATTTATATTTTATAGTGGCGGCAAGAAGTCTAGCACTGGCCTTGAAAGTGACATGAATTATAAGGTATCATTATTAAAAACAATGTATTGATAAGGAAAAGGTTAAATCTTTGGCATCAGCAAAAATCACAATAGAGAACAAATGGTTAGAAATATTTCATCATTTTGAAACAAACCATGTTCCATACGATAAAGCATTAAAAATTGTGAGATACACACTGTCCTTACCAGGCACTAATGCTGCAACTGAACACAGTTTTTCTATGGTAAATAAAGTGTGGAATTCAGAAAAATCACAATTAAGTGTTGAGACTTTGAAAGTCATTTTATGTGTGAAATATAATTTAACAAATTCTTGTGAAAAATTTCATGACCTAATAAACAACGACAGCAATCTACTAAAAAAATCACTCAAATGAGAAATATGCCAAAGAATAAAATAATACTATACATAATTTTTAATGTATTATATTTGTAAATTGTACTTCTGTTGAAATTTAAAAAATATATATATTACAATACACTTTTTGCATTCTATGAAAATTTTTGTTGCTCCATATAGATCAAATTTTTAATGAAGAACTCCCCCACCCCCGGTCAATGGTGTTGTGCTTTACCAATGTTAAAATCTGATCTCTTTATGCTAGAGCCACACACGCCCTATAGGGGCCAGTGAAGGACTCCCCTGCTCTGGGCAGGCCCAGAACTGCTTGCTAGAGTTGCACACGTCCTGTGGACAGTGGCAGAGGAGTTCCCTGCTCTAGGCACCTGTGCTCGGTGGGCTCAGAACTGCTTGCAAGAGCCATGTCCACACTGCCGGTTGAGGTGGAAGAGTCCTCAGCTCCAGGTGGGCCCAAAACTGATTCCTAGAGCCCCATGCAACCTGCAGGCAGCAGCAGAGGTGTCTCCTGCTCTAGGCAGGCCCAGAACTGTTTCCTAGACCCACGTGCATCCAGCAGGCAGTGGAGAAGTTCCCTGCTCCAGCCTGGTGCACTGTGTGGGCCCAGATCTACTTGCTAGTCTGGGCAGTAGCAGAGGAGTCCGCCACTCTGGGTGGGCCCAGAACCGCTTGCTAGAGCCACGCAAATCCCCTGGGCAGTGGCAGAGATGTTCCTTCTCCAGCCACCCATGCCAGACGGGCCCAGAACTGCTTGCTGGAGCCGTGAGCATCCCACCAGTGGTGGCGGAGGTGTCCGCTGCTCTGGGCAGGCCCAGAACTACTTGTAGGAGCTGCCCATGGCCCGCTTGGAGGAGTCCCTAGCTCCAGGCGGGTCCAGAACTGCTTGATAGAGCTGCACGTGTCCCACAGCCAGTGGCATAAGAGTTCCCTGCTCCAGGTACCTGTACCAGGCAGGCACAGAACTGCCAGGGCAGTACACTCCCAGCATCCTCAGTCAGCCCCTCGAGAACTATGAGAGGATGGTCAGCTGAGGGGAACCATACTAGAAGGGTGTTACACTGAGGTGAAGAGCAACAGCCACAAAAGTGGGAACAACAAGGCCTACACCCCTGAAGCTCTTCTGGAAAGACACACTCTGCCTCTCTGGGCAACCAGAGGAAGCTGGCAACTTCTCTGGTGGAGGCCACTGAATGAACAGTTCTGGTACAGTCTCCACACAGTGTAAATTCAGCATGAGGAAGAATCAGTGGGAAAACTCTGGTAATTTGAATAACCAGAGTATTTCAACTCCAAGGAACGATTAGGTAGATGCAATTGAAGATCCTATTGATAAAAAGATGGTTGAGATGTCAGGAATAGAGTTCAGAATTTGGAAAGAAAATAAGATTAACAGACTGGAAGAAGGAAGGGAATTAGAAATTCAAGAAACTATTCAACTATTCAAAATATCTCAAGAAATTATTCAAAAGATGTCTCAAGAATTCAATGATTTCAAAGAAAAAAATGACCAAAGATTTTGAAACAATGAGGCAAGAGGTTGCAGCCCTCAAAGATCTGAAAAATATGGTAGAATCCTTCAGTAACAGAATGGAGAAGGCAGAAGAAAGGATATTTGACATAGAAGAAAAATCTTCCGAATATGCCCAAGAGCACAGGGATGAAGAGAAATGGAGAGCAAAAACGGATCACTCTCTGAGAGCTCTGGGATAATTTGAAGAAAGTTAATACTGGTCTTACATGAATACTTGAAGGTGACAAAGTGGCTTCACAAAGCACAGAGGCTCTACTTCATGAAATTATGAAAGAGAACTTTCCAGACATGCCAAGAGAGTCTGAAATTCAGATAACATACAGTTTCAGAACCCCAGAATGACACAAACCAAACAAGACATCCCCCAGACACATCATAATTAACTTCACTAAAGTTAATATGAAAGAGAAAATTCTGAAAGCAGCTAGACTTAAGAAAATCATAACCTACAAGGGGAAGAATACTAGAATGACTTCAAATCTCTTTGCTGAAAAATTTCAGGCTAGAAGAGGGTGGTCATTGATTTATAATTACCTAAAACAAAATAACTTTCAACCCAGGATCCTGAATAGAGCTAAACTGAGTTTGAATTATAATGGAGAAATTAAATACTTTAATGACATTTACACGATGAAGAAATTTACTATAACTAAACCAGCCCTCCAGGATATTTTCAGACCTATCCTCCACAATGAGCAGTGTAATCCTCTATTACATAGGTAAACTCAAACTGAAAATTTTGATCAAATTCTAACTTCCACAGTGGACAAAGGATTAAAGATGTCCACTGGACTTTTGAAAAACTCGATGCTCCAAATTATACCAGGTTTATTAATATTTTCAATCAATGTGAATGGCTTAAACTGCCCTCTAAGGAGGCACAGGCTGGCTGACTGGATCCAAAAACTCAGACCAGATATCTGCTGCATACAAGAATCCCATCTTACCCTAAAAGACTAATATAGACTCAGGGTAAAGAAATGGTCATGTATATTCGAGGCAAATGGAAAGCAGAAAAAAGCATGCGTTGCAATTTTATTCACAGATACAATAGTTTTAAACCAGCAAAAGTAAGCAAGGTTAAAGATGGACACTTTATATTTGTTAAGGGTAATAGTCAATATGATGAGATTTCAATCATCAATATTTATGCACCCAACAAAAATGCACCTCAATTTATAAGAGATACTCTAATAGACATGAGCAACTTGATTTCTCCCAGCTCCATCATAGTTGGAGATTTTAATACTCCTTCGGCAGTGTTGGATAGATCCTCCAACAAGAAGATTAGCAAAGAAATTTTAGATTTAAACTTAACCATTCAGCATTTGGATTTAAAGGACATCTACAAAACATTTCATCCTAACAAAACTGAATACACGTTTTCCTTATCGGCCCATGGAACATACTCCAAAATCTACCACATTTTAGGTCACAAGTCTAACCTCAGGAAATTTAAAATAATAGAAATTATTCCTTGCATCTTCTCAGACCATCATGAAATAAAAGTTGAACTCAGTAACAGCAAGAATCTGCAAATTCATACAAAAACATGGAAGCTAAATAACCTTATTCTGAATGATAGGTGGGTCAGAGACAAGATCAAGAAAGAAATTATCAAATTTTTGGAAAAAATTGATAATGAAGATACAAGTTACCAGAACGTCTGGGATACTGCACAGGCAGTCCTAAAAGGGAAATTTATAGCACTGTAAGCCTTCCTCAAGAAAATAGAAAGAGAGGAAGTTAACAACTTAGTGGGACATCTCAAGCAAGTAAGGAAGAACACTCTAATCCAAAACCCAGCAGAAGAAAAGAAAGAACCAAAATTAGAACAGCATTAAATGAAATTGAAAACGAAAGGATTATACAAGAGATCAATAATTCAGAAAGTTGGTTTTTTGAAAAGATCCATATAATAGATAAACCTTTGGCTAACCTAACCAATAAAAAAGATTAAAATCATTAATTTCATCAATCAGAAATGGTAAAGACAAAATAACTACAGACACCTTAGAAATTCAAACAATCCTTAATGAATATTACAAGAAAGTTCATTCTCAGAGACATAATATTCTGAAGGAAATAGACCAATACTTGGAAGCATGGCACCTTCCAAGACTTAGCCAGAATCAAGTGGAACTGCTAAACAGGCCTGTATCACGTTCTGAAATAGCATCAACTATACAAAATCTCCCTTTGAAGAAAAGTCCAGGACCATATGGCTTCACATCAGAATTCTACCAAACTTTTAAAGAGGAACTAGTACCTATATTACTCATCCTTTTCCAAAATATAGAAAAGTATGGAGTACTACCCAATTCATTCTATGAAGCAAACATCACCTTGATCCCCAAACCAGAAAAAGACCCAACAAAGAAAGAAAATTACAGACCAATATCACTAATAAATATTGATGCGAAAATATTCAACAAGATCCTAACAAACAGAATCCAGCCACACATCAAACAAATTATACACGACAACCAAATGGGTTTTATCCCAGGATCTTAAGGCTGATTCAACATATTTAAATCTATCAACATAATTCATCACATAAACAAATTAAAAAATAAAAACTATATGATTCTCTCAATTGATGCAGAAAAAGCTTTTGATATTGTCTACCATCCTTTAATGATGAGAACACTTAATAAAATTGGCATAGAAGGGACATTTCTCAAATTGATGGAGGCCATCGACAGCAAACCCACAGCCAATATCGTACTGAATGCAGTGAAATTGAAATCATGTGCACTCAGATCAGGAACCAGGCAAGGTTGCCCATTGTCTCCATTGCTCTTTAACATTGTAATGGAAGTTTTAGCCATTGCAATTAGCGAAGAAAAGGCAATCAAGTTTATCTATATAGGATCAATAGAGATTAAACTCTCACTCTGCACAGATGACATGATTGTATACCTGGAAAATACCAGGGATTCTACTACTAAACTCTTAGAAGTGATCAAGGAATCGAGCAGCATCTCAGGTTACAAAATCATCACTCACAAATCTGTAGCCTTTATAGATATCAACAATAGTCAAACTGAAAAAACAGTCAAGGATTCTATACCATTTACAGCAGTGCCAAAGAAGATGAAATATTTGGAGGTTTACCTAACAAAGGATGTTAAATATCTCTATAAAGAGAACTATGAAACTCTAAGAAAAGAAATAGCTAAAAATGTTAACAAATGGAAAAACATACAATGCTCATGGCTGGGAAGAATAAACACTGTCAAAATGTCCATACTACCCAAAGCAACATACAATTTTAATAAAATCCCTATTAAAGCTCCACTGTCATACTTTAAAGATCTCCAAAAAATAATACTTCATTTTATATGGAATCAGAAAAAAAACTCAAATAGCAAGGACATTACTCAGAAATAAAAACAAAGAAGGAGGAATCACACTATCAGACCTCATACCATACTATAAATCAATAGTGATCAAAACAGCATGATACTGGCACAAAAACAGAGAGGTAGATGTATGGAACAGAATAGAGAACCAAGAGATGAATCCAGCTACTTACCGTTATTTCATCTTTGACAAGCAAATTAAAACCATTCAGTGGGGAAAAGATTTCCTATTTAACAAATGGTGCTGGGTAAATTGGCTATTGACTTATAGAAGACTGAAACTGGACCCACACCATTCATCATTAACTAAGATAGACTCTTACTGGATTAAAGATTTAAACTTAAGACATGAAACTATAAAAATACTAGAAGAAAGTGTAGGAAAAACTCTTAAAGAAATCGGCCTGGGCAAATATTTTATAAGGAGGACCTCCTGGATAATTGAAGCAACATCAAAAATACACTACTGGGACCTCATCAAACTAAAAACTTGCACAGCCAAGAACACAGTAAGTAAAGTAAGCAGACAGCCCTCAGAATGAGAGAAGATATTTTCAGGTTATGTCTCCAACAAAAGTTTAATAACCAGAATCCACAGTGAATTCAAAAGTATTAGCAAGAAAAGAACTAGTGATTCCATCTCAGGGTGGGCAAGGGACTTGAAGAGAAACTTCCCTGAAGAAGACAGGCTCACAGGCTACAGATACATGAAAAAATGCTCATCATCCTTAATCATCAGAGAAATACAAATCAAAACCACTTTGAGATATCATCTAACCCCAGTAAGATTAGCCCACATCGCAAAATCCCAAAACCAGAGATGTTGGTGTGGATGTGGAGAAAGGAAACACTTCTGCACTGCTGGTGGGAATGCAAACTAATATGTTCCTTTTGGAAAGATATTTGGAGATCACTTAGGGAATCTAAAAATAGGTCTGCCATTTGATCCTTCAATTCCTCTACTAGGAAGGAATATATATACTATGTATGTCCACATCTA
>CAUYTI010047684.1:0-14419 GCA_963575145.1 Galago senegalensis
ATATAAATATATATAATTTATAATATATATTAATATATAGATTATATATTTATCTATATATAATTTATAAATATATATTATATATATTATAAATATATATATTCACATATATATTTATCTATATATGTAAAATAGATTAAAGATTTTAGAGCAGACCTGAAACTGTGAAACTACAAGAAGAATTAATTCAGGATATTTGTCTGATAAAAGATTTCTTGAGTAAGACTTCCCTTTTAGATTATATAAAGCTTTAATAAACCTTCTAGACATCAAAGGAAACAATGAATGAAGTGAAGAAACAGCCTTCATAATAGCAGAAAATATTTGCAAACTATTCAATTGAAAAGGCTTTAGTAACTGAAATACAATACATAACATATTCAGTAGTTGAAAGAAAGGAAAAGAACTAATTTAAAAATAGGCAGAAGTTTTCATCCTTTGCAGGCTAAATTCTGGTTTCAGAACCTTAAAGGTGAAAAATTATCTACATAAGAATTTATGAAATTAAATATATTCATTTTTATATTAGTCACTATGAACTACATTATCTTATGTTCAACTAGTCTTTTTCTTCATCACTTGCAAATGAATGTGTTTAAATCGCATATACTTCCGTTTGAAGAATTTTTTGAAATATTTAAATTCAAACCAGTGTGTAGCTAAAGTCATCTTACTAAAAATTGTCTTAAGCTCAGTTGGTTCAATATCTTAAATAGAAAATGCTTTCTCCTTTTATTTTAAATTTAATTAACCTCACACAATGTGATAGCAGGTTTTCAGCTGCCTGAGAGCAATGAATGATATGTTTTATTTAGATCTAAAAATACTGTGATGCACACATTTTCATAACTTATAATTCATATAAGCAGAAGTAGCCTATTATTCTGAAATTTTCCATAGAAATGTGTGGGGGTTTAATCTTTGCTCTTCATAGTTTTGCACAGTAAGTACATTAATACTATTCTTTGTGTTTTTACTAAGATGTATTATCTTACTTCTTCACAATATCCTGAGCTTTGGTACCCAGATTTTTTATTAATAGCACCAAAAATTATTTTAAAGAGAATCCTGGCTAATACATAGCTTGAAAATATAAGTTGGAGGTTCAATTTTGCCAATACATAATTTTTAGGAAGAAAATATTTTTTAAACAATGATTAGAATCATCATAGTAACTCATTTTTGTTTTATAGATTAGAAACTTCTGGGGGGTTTCAGCTAAGCACTGAAATCAGCTATGCTATACCAATTTGTAATATTTTAGGTTCTCTTTCAACAATCAAAACTAGGATAAATAGGTTTATTCTCTAAAAATAATGTTTCAATGTCATTGTCAAACTGGATACTTTTAAGATGCACGTGGAAATATCTAATGTTAGGTTAGGCTGCATTTCTAAGTAGGCACAACTGTGTTTCAGAAAGCTTGTTAGGGCCATTTGGTCTGTCCAGCCACTTGTCTAAACTTCACATTTGGAAGCACTTAGAAAATATATGTTAAAAGTATCTGCCTTTTGGTACAGAAGAGAATGGTTGGAATATATTCATTTTTTCCCCTTTTCCTGGCAGCTTGGTCAGGACCCTGTGATCCATCACAGATTATATATTCTTGTCTTCTATTTTGTCTTCTATTGTAGTAACAGAAAGACATTTTTACAAGTTGGAGAATATTCATGATGGCATAAAAGGAGTCAGGAATTTTGGGTAGTAACCAATGAGGTCAGTTCCAAAGACAAGTAACTTAAAAGTCTAATGCTGTAGAGCTTCAGCTATAGCTGTATGGAGGCATGCTGTATTTTTCCAAGTTAGTATCTCACTTCCCTTAGCTCTGCTTTTTCTTTTTATGGACGTGTTCATCCATAAACTCTGTTCTGACGCTACTCTCTGATGGTACTTTGCTAGCAATTCTAACAAAAGTCACACATTTCTAACTAAGTAGTCAGGCTTGTGCAGTAAAGTCTAAAACCATATTTTCATTGATTAGAACTTAGCACTGAGCCATATGTTTCTTGTAAGTGGAGACAATGTTCCCAACCAAACAAGCTTAATGTCAAAGGAGAAATGTGTCCCTTGGAGAAATCAAGGAGTATAGTTAGAAGAAGGAAAAATAGAAGTTAGCTAGGGAATTAGACATAACAGCAATTTTTGTTTAATGTGGGCACTTATAAATGACTTTTCCTTTTAACTCCTCAAGTGAAAAACAGCAATTTCTTGAAGCACAGAAGCCTATGAGTACAGAGATGTAGATCATGGCAGGAAACACCAGACGAGAATAATGGGGATCAGGGTAGCTAAAACTAATACACTCGGTTTGTTACTCTTGAGACTCCAAAATCTAGAGATGAGCCTCAACAGAACTTCCCAATTGTCTTCAAGGAATCTTGCAAGAAACTTTTCTTTGAATATATTAAGTCTGAAATCTGGATAGAGTGCTTCACATATGAATATATATACACGATCACATTTCGTTTCTGAATGTAATTTCAGACAATATACCAACCTCATAAAGGGTGATAAAGTTTGGATATTTGTCCCCTCAAAATCTCATGTTGAAATTTGATAACCAGTGTTCAAGGTGGGACATGAAATTAGGTGTTTGGGTCATAGGGGTAGCTCCCCTATGATTGGCTTGATGTGATCTGCATAGTAATGAGGGAATTTTCAGTTTATTTTTTGCAGTTTTTAGTCAGGGCTGGGTTTTAATCCACCATCTCTGGGAGGCTGGTACCCTACTCCTTTGAGCCACAGGCGCCGCTGGTGAATTTTCACTCTAAGGGTGACTGTTAGAATAGAATATTAGAAAGAGACCAGCCTTTGCCTCCTCTCTCCCTTGTTCCTTTTCTTGGCCATATGATGCCTGCTTTCTTTCACCATGAGTGAAAACTTCCTGAGAAACATGAGAAACAGATGTTAGTGACACACTTCTATAATACTTGCAGAACCCTGGGCCAAACGAACCTCTTTTCTTTACTGCCCAGCCTCAGGTATTCTATCAGTACTAGCGGAATGAGACAGAAAATTGCTATCCAAGACTGCATTGTTGTGCTAAAGTGGAAAATGTGGGAGTGGCTTTGGGACTGAGTAAGGGGTGGGTCGGAAGAGTCTAGAGGACTGCTAAGAAGACAGAAAAACTAGGGACATTTTGGAACTTAAGAAACCAGTTACGTGGTTGTCCCCAAATGTAGATAGAAATTTGCACAATGAAAGCCAAGTTGACCAGGTCTCAGAAGGAAGGAGGCACTTTGGGGGAACAAGGGCAGAAGTCACCCTATTATGCTTTAGCAAAAATCTCCCCTGCATTTGTGTTCATGTCCTGGGACTTGGTAGAAGGCTGGAAGTGAGAGTGATGACGGGAGTATGTGATGGGAGTATGTGATGGAAGACATTTCTAAACAATAATGAATTCGAGAACTGGCATGGCTGCTTCTAACAGGCAATGACTAGCTATCAGAGAAAAGAAAGCACCTAAGTTTGGGTTTTGTAATTAAAAGGGAAGCAGATGGTAACACTTAGGAAAAATTGTAAGCTAGATGTGTGGTCAATAAGGAAAAAGAAAAACATTTTTAGGAGAAAAAAAATTAAGGGGGCTAGAAATAACCATTTGTGAAAGAGATTAGCAGTAATAAAAGGGGGCCAGGTATTAATACTCAATGGAAAAAAAGACTCAAAAGCGTTTCAGAAATCTTTGTGGAAGCCCCTCTCATCACAATTCCAGATGGCTGTGAAGAAAGAATGGTTTTGGAGACCTGCCTGGGCTCCACTGCCCCGCACCATTTCAGAATGCTTCTCCCACCAGCCTCCCAGTTGTTCAGACTCCCTCACAACCTCATCAGGCCCCAGGTGCTGCTTGGACTGTACTCTGGAGGATGTAATCCCTAAACCCTGGTGGCTTCCATATGATGATAAATATTCAGGTGCAGATTAAGCAAGAACGATGAAGGATTGGCAAATTCCACCTAACATAGGTTGCATATTGCCTTTTATTTATTTAATCCTAGATACTTTACATATTAGTATCGAAAATATTAAAATAATATTAAAATGTATGACAATATTCTGTTTTTCCCCCCAAATTCCATTGCCCTGAATATCTACCTAAAACTAAAGCAAATTTAAAGCTTAATATCCATGGATTACCTAATACTCAACATCTATATGAGCACTTTAAAATATACCAAACATGCAGATGCCATACGTATATTTATGAAGATACAGTAAGTTTACAATATTGAAATAGATCAATGACTAACCAGAATGTAGGCCATTTCCTTCAGAATATTAGCATGTTCCCTATGAAAATACATTGCTTTATCTGCAATGTGGGCAAAAATTTGAAGATATATAGCTTTGGTAAACCTACAAAACCTCTCTCCCATTTCCTCCAACTTTAGTGATGAATTCTACTGCATTAAAAGTTTGAATATCAGAATTTGAACTGCAAGTCATATAACTCAGAAACACATGCCAAACTAACTCTATGGGCTTCTTTGCTACCAAGTTTAGAGTTGAAAAGCTAATTGTCCAATATAATTTTTATCATTTGATGGATAAAATAAGTATATGGAATACTGATTTGCTATGCATTTATATATATATATATATGTACATATATATATATATATATAAAAAGATGTTTGTTCCATATCAAACATCTTTGATGTTATGTTAACAAAAAATATGCAGACACAATTTTCTCTATGCAAATTTACGATTTCTTTAAAAATACAGAATTCCTAGAAAAATGTTTATCCAGGAGCATTTAGAGATTATCTTGCTTATTTAATGTATTTTTAAGGCAAAACAAGCAAACCAAAGTGAATACAGAGATTGAGAGACTTACATGTGGTTGCACAGTCTTCATCTAAATCTTGTATGTATCTTAAGGCAGCAATCAAACCAGCTATCCTGAGCCAGAGTTCTTTGTTTTATTTAGTTAAACATTACAAAGGCAAATGCCTCTTGAACATATTCAGTTGAAATTAAACTTCCTATGCTGTTATTTCTTATGTTATCAAAAACAGAGGGCATTAGAGTTAGAAATAAGATTTTCATTGTGATTTCATTGATAAAGCATTTACATGAAGCTCCTTAATAAAGAAGAGTAGCAGATGTAGATATCAAGAACTAAGTTTAATTAGTTAACATCATTTCATTTGACCGATATCTGCAGACAGAGAACTCAACTGGCAGAACGCACTTCTTAACCTCTACACACCAGTTTCTGTAACTGAATACAAACCAGAGTTGTTATATAGGAGTGTTATGCAAGTGTAAATAGATAGTGTTTGTAATGTAGTCCTTAATACAAACCCTGCACAGAGTAGACAGTACTCCAGTGTTGATCCCTTCTATTTGTTCCTGTTTATTTTAACAGAGCTACATTTTGTTATTGGTTATTACTGAAGAGAAATATAGTGAGAAGTAAATATATTTTTTTGTTTTTTATGGTAGTTCACAGGCAAATCAGATTTTACCTATACACTTAGAAACGTGTGAAAAGCACAAAAGGCATTCCCAAGGTAACTTCCTGGGAGTAGCGTCGTCACACAGACTCTCATTACCTCAAGGTAAGGGCTGAAGGTCCCTATCACTCCAGCACAGTGATACATAATGGCTGTGTCACTCTGTGGCATTGTTTTGGAATTTATTTCAGTTCATACCCCTTAATATGTCACCTTTATGACATGGGTGAGTTGGTACTTTTTTCCCTGTTCTTTAAGAATTCCCAAAGTACTAGTAGCATTTTCACTTGCATTTCAAATTCAGATAATAAGGATTTTGTTTATTATTTTCTTGCCTGTGTTAAGAGAGAAAACAATGATGATTTATGAACTGTAAATTTGAAAACAAACAAATGTGAAAATGCAACGCTATAACGTTACAGCTACACAACTGCATTCAAGCAGAGGTTAATTCATTCAGTAGATGTTGGAGAGTACCGGGTTATATAGCACTAGAGTACCTGGTTATATAGCACTAGAAAAAAAAATGTAACATTTATACAAAAGGTGCTTTTAGGGCGGCGCCTGTAGCTCAAAAGACTAGGGCACTGCCCCATATACCAGAAGTGGTGGGTTCAAACCTGGCACCGGCCAAAAACTAAAAAAAAAAAGTGTGCTTTCAGAGATCAATGAGGATTTTAGGTAAGGACCCATTCTTTAAAATACTCCCACGTAAGTTTTACATTTTCATACGCTATTGTTTCACATCCTCTCAATACAAGTAAAGGTCATTCTTAGTAGATATATAACTGGGTTCTTATACAGTAGAAAAGGAAGTCAATTGGAGTTTAATCAGACAGAATGTATTTGCATGTCTATATATATGCATTATTTACATGTTACCGATTTTGCACAAATTAAATTCTATCTCTACAAAGTTATTAAACATCTCAAAGAAAATGAAGCTTGTATACACCATAAAAAGAAATGACTCAGAAAAGTATGATCTTCCATGGAAGCTGCCTTTTCCTCATTGAAAAGTCTTTTAAAATCTTTCCTTTAGTACATTCAGATTCTTATTCTTCGCTTATGGACCCCTGCTTTAGGAGACTTTACCACACTCTCTTCATTAGTATGGTTCACTGATCTTTCTCATATTTTAGCATGTTGGTTAAGCTGCATGGCCCAATAGTTTGAAAGATCTTGTTTCAATAATGGGTCTGCCAAGAGTTGATGACTTGTGGCCATCTACTTAGCATCTGTTTCCCTATCTCTTCATCTGTAAACTGAGATAAATATTACTGCAATGATTAAATATAATAATGTATCCAAGTGTTACTAAATGCTTAGTACAGAGTTCTTTATAAATGTTTGCACTTCTTACTAATATTTTCTTTCGTGGTTATTAGGGATAATTTTTAATAAAAATATTGGCTTTTGATGCAAAGTGATGATAATTATTATTGCTAATAGCAAATAGATTATTATTATCATTAATTAGTGCAAATTCTTGATTAGACCATTCACTTCTTTTTTTTTTTTTTTTTTTTTTTTTTTTTGTCCCTTCACTTATAACAAGTGTGGGGTCCCACTGAGCTCTGACTGGTATCCCATCCTGATTTGCATTGTCATTATTTAAATATCTGCATCCTTCACTTACAGGATTGAAAGACTCTGAGATAGTATATCCCATGTTTCCCGTGGCATTTTGTTGATGTATCTAATCAATAAACAGTTTTTAAATGTCGGTATCGCTGCTTCCAAGTAGCTTATCTACATGTCAAGTAAAATAAGGAAGAAGTTGTCTCTGTATTCAAGAAATCTCAATATTCTGATGGGAAACAACTAATACCAAGCATTCACTGACTGCTGTGAATGTGTCCCAGGTACTATACCAAGAAGTAACACGCACGCACAACCTCAAGTAACATCCCAACAATCATATAATGTTTGTCGTAATACCAACACTGTATATCAGAGAAGCAACCAGGCAGCTTAGGGGCAAAGTAAGAAAATGTATTGCAGCTTATGAAGGAGTTGTGATGATTAATTGCCAGGTGGGAGAATTACAGAATAATGCCTAAGGTAGGAGTAATGGCATACAACAGTCACAGACTGTAAATAGAACATCAGGAATTTGAATTTATAAAATAGTAAAAGGGGTCTATGTTTACCTGACAGTTGCTAAGATGGGGATATGGAGCTAGAAGATAGACCCAAGTCCAGTGACCATAGGAATTTACATACTAGGATAAAATGGCCTTAGGATTGACTCCTTCCTAAGGCTTTCTGAATTCAATTAAACATTTATAAGGATAAAATTTTAAAACATAGTTACCGTTTTAAAATATTTTTTGGTTGTGAAAGTGAACATGTAAAAATAAGCAGAGTCTTCTCTTCGTATATGTGAAGCAAAATTTTTTAAATCTTTTGTAAATTATAAGCCAGATAGATGCAATTCACGAGAGGCATATTTTTCTCCAAAAAGATACATGTTTTCCACTGAGAGATTAGCAATACACTTGAATGTCAAAATACATCCTTATCCATATTTCCTCACTCAATCCTGATTTTTGAATCATAGGAAAACTTAAAAGGAATGAAACAGATTATCCTACTTGTCTCCTCCTGGGACTTAAACACCTACAATAAAATGAAATGTGATATTTTCATTATGAATTGATGATTACAAATAGATGACCTAGAGAAAAGCCACGTGATTACAAATATATGACCCTAGAGAAAAGCCACGTTTTTCCTCCAAGTGTTTTCATACATCCTCCCCTCCTCTGTGCTCATCCACAGCACCACCCCATCCAAATCCCTGCAGCAGCAGGATCCTGACGGGACTCCTGCCATTCTCCAAGCTATTTTCCCAAGGGTTTCCGGAAGAATTTACCTTATGCAAATTTGTCCTAGGCTTTCCTCTCTAAGATAGCTCAGTACTTCACCAATCCTGCTCGATTAATCTGGCGTTGTTAACATCATAGGCTAGTCTCTGAGTTGCTGCTGCCTCCCTCCTCAATATTGTCAACCTTGACTGCTACCAACATTTGGCCCTAAACATCCTAAATGGTAAGTAGCTTTGCAATGTCTTTATCTGTACCTTATCTTTATTCCTCTGCTCATTTTCTTTTTCTTTCCCCTTTATGTCTGAAAGGACTTTGCAGCATTTTTTTTTACCTGGTTACTTCATACAGTTCCACACAACTCTGATGTAAGTGCCCTATTATCCAGTAATCTTTCTTGGACACCAGGTACAGGATAAGATTCCTTCCTCTTTTCATACACAATACTGAAGTTGTATATTTATGACTCTTGTGTGACCCCCAGTTGTAAGTCTCTCAAGTCTTCCCCAGCCATCCATTGTGTCCTGGCCAACACTTATACACTATTTAAAACTCCAGCAAGAGTCAATATTCTTCAGAATTTTGCCCCAGTAGGTCTATTAACATCACTATGGATTGATAACAAATGTGCTTTCGGTTAGCTTATATTACATTATATTATATTAAAATATATTTGGTTTCTTCTTTATGACTTCAAAACTTTTTTTTAAGCATTTCTTAGGCTCTATATTCGAGCCTGATTTCTGGCACATAGTAAATGCTCAATTATTAATTCAATAAGTGACTGCTGAGAGACAGCTGGGTGCAGGTACGGTTCAATCTTGCACATACAATGATACACACTATTCCCCTCAAGTACTTTATGATCTCAAAACAGGTATCATCTCATAATTTCTCAAATAAATAAAATATTAAGACTACTAGATTAATAGAATGAACACACAGCTGTGCTGTGCTGCTCAGATAAATGTGTAACAAGGGCAAGTAAAACAGCAAGAAGAGACAGAAAAGAGATCCCTGAGGAGATGAGACTGCAAACCATATGCAGATAGACAATCTGAAGCAGCTTAATATTAACATAGTGTATCCGTAAGTAATGACCTTCCAAAGCAGAGCATCAGATCCAAATGGGCATACAGTGACGTCTATAAAACTTATAAGGAAAAGTTATCAGTAATTTCAATATTTTTCAGGAGATTGTAGAGGAAGAAATACACCCTAATTCATTCTACAAGGGTAACCTTAGTGAGAGACTAACTCTGATTATACGAATATGTCAAATTATAACACGTACTTCAAAATATGTGCATCGAATATGTGTACATAAATAGAGACCTGAAACTTAAAACACATGTTCATTTCCATCAGCACTTCAAAAATGGAATACCTAGGTGGTACCTAAAACAAAATACTTACAAGATCTATGTGAGGAAAGGACACAGTTCAAGTTGAAGATTTCAAGGAAAAGCTAAAATAAACTAAATAGATGGAGAAATATTCCACATTCATGCATAAGACTGAGTATTGTCATGAATAAGGTGTACAACTAAAGCAGTCCTTTAAAGGTCCTTGAGGAAGCAATAAAGGGTAAAAAGGAGCTATGTTTACTTGAACTCTGAATTTCCAATAATTAGCCTAAAGCTAAAAGGAAGAGTTTATTATGAATCAGTTTTTGAGTCCCTCTGAAACCTACATTTTGATCAGTATTGATGTCAGCTTAAGCCTGGGAAAATCCAAGCATTTATACTTGTGCATTAAGTTCTACATAAAGACAAAATTTTGTCGGTTTTTCCTCAGAGCATCCTTTAAAAATAAAAAGAATTGGACGGTGCCTGTGGCTCAAAGGAGTAGGGCACCAGTCCCATATGCTGGAGGTGGCAGGTTTAAACCCAGTCTTGGCCAAAAACTGCAAAAACTAAATAAATAAATGAATAAGTAAGTGAGTAAAAGAGAAAGACTCACTATATCTAGGCCATGGAAATGAAAAAATATATACAAATTTAAGCTCCTCTTTATACAGATAAGAAATAAGTTTAAAATAAGAAAATAAACATGCTAATGTTTTTATCATTAATTCTTTTCAATATATTTCACTTTTTAAGTAGTCATGCAATTCTAGAAAAACTGCAAAAACATTACAGAGAACCCCCAATATAGTCTGTACCCAGTTTGCCCTACAGTTGGCATGTTAGTGTGGTGCATAGAATGCACTTAATAGCCAATTAAGTGCAGCTATTAATTGGAAAGCTTGTTGTTAACTGGAGTCTGTGTTTTATGCACATATTCTTATCTATAAAGGCATTTTACATAATGTCTGCTCTGGGATACCATACGGTATACCACATTCCATTTCATCATCCTGTCTCCATAGGCTGTTCTTGGATCTAAACCTCGTTTTTTATACTTTGTCAGCTTTAGGATTCTTGGGAGTTATTTTAGAGAATGCCCTTTTGTTGGACTGTGTCCGATGTTTTTCCTCATAAGACTTATTTCTATCATACCATATCACGAGTTCCCACTATGATTATGACCGCTGATGTTCCTCTTGGTATCGTGTGGCTGAAGGAATGATTTTCCGGCTTCTCTATGGTGCACTTACTTTTTATTCCCATTTTGGTACTGTACTCTCTGGGAATAAGTCATTAGGCACAGCCCATACTTAATAAGAAGGAACTGCTACATCTGTTTGAGGACAGAAATCTACAGGAATTATTTAAAATTAATTTTCATGGTAAATTTGTCTCCTTATTTATATATTCAATTAATTGATTACAATTCTTTGAAAATGAGCTCTGTTCTCTCCTGTAGTACCAGAAGTACAAGTTGTCATTTTCACAATGACTGCCGATTTGGGGAGCAGGAAATGAGACTGGGATAAGTTAAAAACCACATGAATCTCTGTTCTTATTAAGAATTAGGGCGGCACCTGTGGCTCAAAGGAGTAAGGCACCGTCCCCATATGCCCGAGGTGGTGGGTTCAAACCCAGACCCAGCCCCCCACCCAAAAAATAATTAATCTGAAGTGATCAAACTTAAGATGATGCAATTGAACATCGGTAGTGATTAGTACCATGAAAGCAGAAGATGAAAAGGCAAAATTACTTTCAGGCAATAGCAGTAAGTCCGAGTAATATAATGAAAAGAAAATATCATTTCTGGTAGGAAGAACTCTTCTTCTCGAATTTAGTTCTCACCTGTTGTTATTTTTCATGTGAGAATACACCTAACCAGTTAAGTATGACTGCAGTTTTCTTAAAAGCACAGCAGAATCCTCAGAGTATATTTAACTTTAGGAATTGTAACATCAAATGCTGTCAGTACAGCAGAAATGAAAGCTAACAACGAATAACAGTTCAGAGAAGAAATTCGGATTGAAAAGTTCACGACATTGTGTTTTTAGAATCCAGAATTTCACTCCCAAACCCAACCCCATGTCTTCTCTTCATTCCCATAGAAAGTACTCACTTAGACTTTACTACAATTTAAAGATGATGGCTGTTGATTCTGCATAAGTGGACAGGAGTTATTTGTCAATTTTTCATATTTGTTAGAAATATTAAAGTTATGGACAGGCACCAGGCCCTATCCAGGGGCTGGAAGACATCTAAATGAAAATTACTTTCTGCTTGACATCTGCTAGTTTAATGTAAAGGTTTTCTGTATTTTTCTCTTCTTTGCCAAAATTCTGATGCAGAAATTTTTGCAGGGATTTGCAGTAGGTGCCCTTGGAGTCGTTATAGATCTTGTGCCATGCATTTTGATCACTGGGGAACTGTAAATATGCTCATGACAATTTCCCATCTATAGCGATAATGATTTATGGTAATTAGTCTGAAGTACATTATGAAAAATGAGATTTTAAAAGCACCGCGATGTTTTCGTTTATAGCCAAGATGGTAAACAATGGAGATCCTAAACACAGAAATAAAAACAGACTCTTAGAATATGCCTCTCTATCCTCACCATTTTCCTACATTTACATAAGGTGATCTCTCCTTCACTAGCCCAGATATTGGTTATCTGTATTCAGTCGGTTCATTTCGGGCCAGTTGTTTGCTATTAACTAGTCACTCCGTTCCTTCTACAAGCTACCATTTATCTAGCTGTAACCGCTCCAGTGCATTCCTGTAAACACATGCTTTTAAGTACTTATCTACCAAGAAATTACTAAGGGAAATTTTCAGATAAAAGTAAATTTATAAATATAAATATTTTTTACAAAGTATTACAAAAATCTGAAAATTTATTTAGTTATCTTTGGTAAGTCTTGAAGTGTTAAATACCTATAACTCAGCATACATGCCATTTAAGGGGCAATAAACACATTTCTAAAGTTAAAATACTTTATGTTTAGGTCAGTAAATATGTAAAGTTTTTCTTTTTTAGATTTGTTGGCTAAAACTAACTTTATCCTCTTTTAACACTATTACATTGGTTGGTATCCAGAAAAGATTTGAAATTATATGTTACACATTTTCTTTGGTTCATCTGATTTAAATATAAAATAACATCATCACTTTAGATCTTGATTTCCAGTGACATGTTTTTGAATTTTTTCAAAGGCATTTGTAGCAACTTGAAGATAAAATTAACTTAACCTCCATCAAGTCAAAAAATTCACACACACATACAAACCCACACCCACAAACCCCAATACAGTGTCATTACACTGTAATATACTGTTATTCTAATTGTTAAGACATCTTTCCAACAAGTAATAGCTGTCTGGGTGTCCCACCATAACAAACACCATGCAGTCATAATGGTGTTTGAGAATGATTTGTGTTTAACATATACCAAGGCATAAGTGAGAAAGACGTCCATATTGTCTCAATGACAATGAAGGAAGATTTAATCTTTTCAAACCCACCTTTGGAGGTAGAAATTATGGATTCACTTTTCTTGTTTCTTTTTCTCCCATAAAAATTCTTAATCATATAAATGTCAAGCCTAAAATTTTATTTCTTACAGCATGAGTAAAAAGATATTTCATGTTATTTTTTTCTTTCTTTAACTCATCTCTCAGCCTGTTCTTTAGACCGTCCTGAAGCCACTGGCAAAATGATAAAAGTGTTTAAGCAAGGGAAAGCTCATCAGGTTAGATTTTTAGAAATATGCCTCAAGTACTTTCACAGAGGAAAAGATTAGAGGGCAAAAAGCTAGAGACAGAGAGAAGATTGTCATATTCTGGGTGAGTAATAGTGAGATAATGGCAGCTGAAAAGGAAATAGGGGAATGAATTTGAGAACTATAAATGTGACAGTGTTGCAGGAATTTTTGGAGGCAAATATGGTATCAATAATAAAAGATGCTTTTTAAATTAAGAAATATGATAGGGACTAGAAGGGCAGAAAGATCCAAGGAGGTCCCATTTTTATGAAACATTGTAAACACATTTATAATTAGAGAGAAAGGAAACAGAGGAAGAAGATTAAAAAATGGGTGGGAGGGAGGGGGAGAGAAAGGGGGAAGAGAGAGAGAGAAAAATTGGTGCACAGTTCCACAAGTAATAACAATATGGCCATAAATCCAAGTGGATCAGTTAGACGATAAGGGATGTGCCAGTACTTCAGAGAGAAAAAAATTTGGTAGAAAAGAATAAAGGTCTTGTAACTTTTGATATAAAAAGAAGTAAAAAAAAACCCAAAAGTTAGATGTTAATGAACTTAATCAAAAATATAATAGAGGCATGCTTTATTTTTTTTTTTCTCAGTAAAAAATATCTCTCTATGACTCAGTGCCCATAGCATAGTCATTACGGTGCCAGCCACATACATGGAGGGTGGCAGGTTCGAACCCGATCTGGGCCAGCTAAACAACTACAACAAAAAAATAGCCAGGCATCCTGGTGGGTGCCTGTAGTCCAAGCTATGTGGCAGGCTGAGGCAAGAGAATTGCTTAAGCCCAAACATTTGGGTTGCTATGAGCTGTGAGTTCACAGCAGTCTACCAAGGGTGACATAGTGTGACTCTCTCTCCAAAAAAAAAAAAAAATCCAGTGGCATAAATAACTATTTGCCTATTTAAGAAAGAGTCCGCTCGGCGCCTGTGGCTCAAGCGGCTAAGGTGCCAGCCACATACACCTAAGGTGGCAGGTTCGAATCCCCAGCCTGGGCCCGCCAAACAACAATGA
>CAUYTI010047686.1:0-10183 GCA_963575145.1 Galago senegalensis
TCTCCAGCTCCATCCATGTGAACATGAAGGACGTAAAGTCTCCATCCTTCTTAATGGCTGCATAGTATCCCATGGTATACATATACCACAGTTTGTTGATCAATTCATGGATCGATGGGCACTTGGGCTTCTTCCATGACCTGGCAATTATGAATTGGGCTGCAATAAACATTCTGATGCATAGAGAACTTAAAAGTATTACCAACAAACCAATTTTCCTGAAACACCATACAGTCTTGCGTGTGTGCATGTACTCACACATACACACACACACACACTGAGGTACTTTTTCCACCCTCACACATGCTCATGCCACACATATACATTCACACCCAACATTAAACTAGAAACAAACAAAAAACCTTCGTTGTCTCCTAGGGCCAAACGTAACCAGAACTTGGTCCCTAGGAATCTTCCTCTGTTCTTCATCAGCTACTCTACTGAGAAGCTACTTTCTCAGGTACTACACCTAATTCTTTGCAATAGTAATTAAGAAAAGCCTGAATCCAGACTTGGCACTCACCACAATTTTGCACCTAGAAATGTTACCACCAAATAATACTAAAGTTTTAAAAGCAAATATCCTTTTTTTATTTCACGCTTTTCCCAGAGAGGCCAAGTTTCACAGACTCTGTGGACGTCATGCCTCTGAATTTTCATATTCTGACTTTGGAGCCTACTAGAATGGCTAACCCTAAGACGGAGTCCAAACAACATTGTTATGGAAATGGAAGGACACTGCAAGGACATAAACTTCGGAGCCAGACAGAGCCATAATGAAGATTAATAATATAGTGTGTTAAGTGCCAGGGGCCTAGGTAGCAGATGAAAATGTGCTAAGCCAATGTTGGTTACATTACCATTCTCTTCACTCCCCCTCCTCCCCCTTCCCTCCTCCTGCTACCACCACCACCCTGGTTCCAGCTCTCTTGCTTTTTACTTTCTATACTCAGAAAAATCTGCTCTCACATTCACTGGTCACACTGAAGTGGATGAATAACAACTAAAAGTATACTTTTCCCAAAGACATTTATGCATTAATAGATATTAATGAGATGTATTCTCCTAGACACCAAGAACTGTTTGCATGTCCAGATGCCATCTGTAAGTACTAGTCAAGACCGTCTCTACTCAGATTCCACCTCCTCCACGTAACTACTGTGTGACTGGGGCAAAGGACTTAGTACCTCTACATTTCCTCATTTGTAAAATAAAAACATCCTCTCAGCATTCTGGTAAAGATAAAATGAGGAAAATCTAGGGGACATTCTTAAAACAGCTCTAGACACCCAAATGTAAGTTCCTGAACACAGAGCTGTCTTCCAGGTTCGTGGTCATGCCTTATAACCTGGAACACAGCCCAGGAGGAATGAATGAGCACATAATCTGCATGGAAAAACTAAGATATTTATTACGCTTTTGAATGTAAAGGCATACAAATAAGAAAACAGATTATCCTCTGTCTTTTTTTGAATAAACTCATGGGAGCACCTAAATACACAAAGCAAATACTAAAAAAACAAAAGGAAGAAATACACATTCTAGTAATAGTAGGGGACTACTTTTTTTTTTTGGTGAGACAGAGCCTCAAGCTGTGGCCCTGGGTAGAGTGCTATGGCATCACAACTCACAGCAACATCCAACTCCTGGGCTGAAGCAAGTCTTCTGCCTCCGCCCCCCAAGTAGCTAGGACTACAGGTGCCCACTATTTTTTGGTTGCAGCCATCATTGTTGTTTGGTGGGCCCAGGCTGGATTCAAACCCGCCAGCTCAGGTGTATGTGGCTGGTGCCTTAGCCACTTGAGCCACAGGTGCCAAGCCAATAGTAGGGGGACTTTACCCTACTTTCAACAATGGACAGATGATTCAGAAAAACTTGAACAACACTATAGACCAAATGAATCTAACAGATACATACATAGAATATTCCACTCCAAAGCAGCAGAATACCCATACTTTTTAAGTACACACAGATGATTCTCTAGTATGATCATATGTTAGGCCTCAAAACCAGTGTTAACAAATTTAAGAAGACTGACGTCATATTATGTATTTTTTTTCTAAGCATAATGGTATAAAATCAGAAATCAATAACAGAAGGAAAATGGGAAAATTCAAAAATATGTGGGAATTAAACGACACACTCTGCAACAACTAATAGACCAAAGAAGTCTAACAGGAAAGCAAGAAATATCATGAGACAAGTCAAAATGGAAACACAGTAAGCTAAAATTTATGGGATTCAGCAAAAGCCGTTCTAAGATGGAGGCTTATAGTGATAAAAGTTTACATTAAGAAAACTGAAAGGCAGCGCTTATAGTTCAGTGGGTAGGGTGCCAGCCACATACACGGAGGCTGGATGGTTCAGACACGGCCTCAGCCTGCTAAAACAACAATGACAACTGTAACAACAACAACAAAGAAATAGCCAGGTATTGTGGCAGGCGCCTGAAGTCCCAGCTACTTGGGAGGCTGAGGCAGCAGAATTGCTTAAGCCCAAGAGTTTGAGGTTGCTGTGAGCTGTGATGCCACAGCACTCTAACCAGGGTGTCAGCTTGAGACTCTGTCTCAAAAAAGAAGGGAAGGGAAGGGAAAGAGAAAAGAGAAAGATTTCAAATAAATAGCCAGTCTTGATAACTCAAGGAACTAGAAAAAGAAGACTAGATTAAGCCCAAAGTTAGCAGATGGAAGAAATAATAAAGATCAGGACAGACAGAGTCAAGAGCTCAGAAATAAATCCGTGCACTTATGGTCAATTGATCTGGGACAAAAGTGCCAAGAACTCACAATGGGGAAAGACAGTCTCTTCAATGAATTGTGCTGGGCAAACTGCATATACACACGCAGAAAAATGAAATTGAACTCTTATTTCACACTACATACAAAAACCAACTCAAAATGGATTAAAGACTTAAACATAAGACCTGAAACTACAAAACTACTAGATGAAAACATTTGGGAAAAGCTTCTTTTTTTATATATTTTTGGAGACAGAATCTCTAGCTGTTGCCCTGGGTAGAATGCCATGGCTTTACAGCTCACAGCAACCTCCAACTCTTGAGCTTAAGCAATTCTCTTGCCTCAGCCTTTCAAGTAGCTGGGACTACAGGTGTCCGCCACAATGCTAAGCTAATTTTTTGGTTGTAGCTGTGTTGTTGTTTGGCGGGTCTGGGTCGGATTCGAACCCATCAACTCCAGTGTATGTGCCTGGTGCCTTAGCCACTTGAGCTATCGGCACCAAGCTGGGAAAAACTTCTTGCCATTGGTATGGGCAATGAAATTTTTTGGATATAGCCCCCAAAACAAAGGCAACAAAGAAAAAATAGACAAATATGATTGTATCAGAGTAAAGGCATCTACATTAAGTCTAGCAATGGAAACAATCAACAGAGTGAAGAAACAAGCTATGGAATTGGAGGAAATATTTGCAAATAAATTGGTATAGCCATTACAGAAAACAGTATGGAGGCTCCTCAAAAATTATAAAATATCATTACCATATGATCCAATAGGCCTGCTTCTGGGTGTACACTCAAAGGAAAAAAAAATCAGTATCTCTAAGAGATATCTGCACTCTCATGGGCATTGCATCGTTACTCACTATAGCCAAGTGTTCACGGATGGATGAAGGAATAGAGAAAATGTGTGTGTGTGTGTGGATAAAACAGAATATTACTCTGCTTCAAAAAAGAAGGACATCTTGCCCTGTGTGACAATATGGATAAACCTGGAAGACCTTACGGTAAGTGAAATAAGCCAGGCACAGAACAGCAAATACTGCATGATTCTTTCATGGGAAATCTAAAGAAGTCAAACTCCTGGAAAGAGAGTCTAATGGTCATTGTCACGGGCTAAGAGGTGGGAGAAATGAGGAGATGTTGGTCAAAGGGTTTAAGATTTCACGCAGGCAGGATGAATAAGGTCTGGAGGGCTAATTACAGGATAGCGGCTGTAGATAATAATACCAGATCGTGCAACTGAGATATGCTAAGAGTGTACATACTAAATGCTTTCAGCACACGTACAAAAGAATTATGTGAGTTCATATAAGTATGTCAAGTAGGTGATCGTTCACACTGTGCATGTGTATCGAACATCACATCGCAGACCTTAAACGTGTACAGGCTTTATTTGTCAATTATACCTTTACAAAGCTGGAAAAACATAGCATTTAACAGTTCAACTTATTATACTTCAGTTTCAAGTTTATTTAATAAGTTCAACCTAACGAAAATGACAAAATGAGAACAACCAACTCTTGATTTTTGCCAGACCTTTTCTCCCAAATGAAGCCACTATACTATGTTTTGCACATTTCCTGCTAAAGAAATAAAAAAATTTTATGAATATATTATAAACAAACGTTAGGATGAAAAGACAAATAATTTAAGGCCTGCTTTAAACTTTCAGGAGTCAAAGAGCACAAGTCGAAGCAGAGGAGGATTTGGGTGGGGAAGACTTTAGGGCTATGGCCCCCGAGATCAGATTGTGTCAACCACCAGGTGCAAACAAGCAGGACCCTGGTGGTGCTTGGAGGTGTCTGTGGATACCCAAGGTGTCTCTTTTCTTGACCAGGAAGACACTAGGACTAAAATACCATCATTTTACTCACCAGTCCCTCTTCCCAACTGCAGTGCTGAGGCTCCACAGGCACTCAGAGCGCACCACAGCCATGGTTAGCCATGTCTGTCACACGTCTAAGAATGATGTAAGACTCCTGGGCAGCACCCATAGCTTAATTGGCAGGGCAGAGGCCACATACACCAAGTGGCAGGTTCGAACCCTACCCAGGCCTGGTAAACAATAACAACTGCAACCAAAAAATAGCTGGGCATTGTGGCAGGTGCCTGTAGTCCCAGCTACTTGTGAGGCTGAGGCAAGAAAATTACTTAAACCCAAGAGTTTGAGGTTGCTGTGAGTTGTAATGCCACCATACTCTACCCAGGGTGGCAGACTTGGTCTCCAAAAAAAAAGAATGGCACTGCACCAGAGTCTATTTTCTGCAATAAAATCATTTTAATCCTGATTTACTTTGGTATTTATACCTAGGACGCCTCTGCAACTCACTGCCCTTGTAATCATCAAATAGGATTTTACTCAGTTGCAAGAGATACAAGGGAAATGAGACACCTTTTAATTCAGGTAACTCAGAATTCCAGAGAAAATTCATGACTGATCCACATTCTCTGATCATTCTCTGATAGTTTATAAGAATGTTCCTCAGCTCCATGCTTGTAGCTCAAGCAGCTGAGGTGCCAGCCACATACACCAGAGCTGGTAGGTTCGAATCCAGCCTGAGTTTGCCAAACAACAATGCCAACTACAACCAAAAAATAGCCAGGCATTGTGGCGGGTGCCTGTAGTCCCAGCTACTCGGGAGGCTAAGGCAAGAGAATCGCTTAAGCCCAGGAGTTGGAGGTTGCTGTGAGCTATGATGCCATAGCACTCTACCCAGGGGGACAGCTTGAGGCTCTGTCTCAAAAAAAAAAAAAAAGTTTCCTCCATCCTTGGCTCTGATTGACTTGGGGCTTAATTTTGCAGGATGCACTGCAGTCTCATTTTTATGGTAGTTAGACTGTCCTTGACAGTTTTAGACTTCTGTCTCACTGGCTTAGCAACCAGCAAAAAGGATATTTCCTTCCCAGTCACAGTGAAAATAGCCTAGAGCAGATGGACTGGATACCTTGGATCACAGGACCATTTCTAGGGCGATCACTATAGCCAAGCACAAGAACCACACACTCTGACTATGTTTGAGACATAGGTCCTCCCGTGACCCTGGGAAGTAAGAACTGCTCTAACTCAAAAACAGGGCCTGCTCTCCAAAGAATAATCAGGATGTGGCTATCAGAGAAAAGAAGAATGGGCTGGGAGCCCATGGCTCAATGGTTATGGCACCAGCCACATGCTCTAGGGCTGATGGGTTCAAACCCAGCCCAGGCCTGCTAAACAAAATAAATAGCCGGGTGTTGTGGCAGGCACCTATAGTCTCAGCTACTAGGGAAGCTAAGGCGAGTTAATAACTTGAGCCCAAGAGTTTGAGGTTGCTGTGAGCTATGTCTCTAGGGCACTCTACAAGGGTGACAACATCAGACTCTTGTCTCAATAAAAAAAAAAAAAGAAGAATGTAAACGTAGCAGAAAAACAACAGATCATACCCCAGAGTTCTTGCTACTTAACAAGTGACAAGAGAGCAGTTGTAGAAATAAATTGGTCATTGGCTCACCCAACCTTGGGGGTAAAAAGGCAGGATAACCCGAGCTCAGGAGCACTGGCACCATGGAGTGTTTTGAAAAAAGTCAACTGTTTTGTTTAAAAAGAGGAAGTTGCTGCCATTCAAGTGCCCAGAAATAGAACACATTTGTCTCTGAGTATATACTGAACTGTGTTTATTAAAGCTTATTATAGATTGAAAGAAACCAAAAAACACACTAATGTTAATTTTGTGTAGGAAAGAAGATAAGTAGTTTGATTTAAAAATATATAATAGGGCTGTGTCTGTAGCTCAGTAGTAGGATACCAGCCACATCCACCAAGGCTGGTGGGTTCAAGCCCTGCCCTGGCCTGCTAAATAACAATGACAACTGCAACAAAAAAATAGCTGGGCATTGTGGCGGGTGCCTGTGGTCCCAGATACCTGGGAGGCTGAGGCAAGAGAATCACTTCAGCCCAAGAGTTGGAGGTCACTGTGAGCTGTGACACCATAGCACTCTACCAAGGGTGATATGGTGGGATTCTGTCTCAAAAAATAAAAAATAATAAAAATAAAAATATATAATAGGCTCAGCAACCATAGCCCAGTGGTTACAGTACTGGCCACATATACCTAGGCTGGCAGTTTCAAACCTGCCCCAGGCCAGCTAAACAACAATGACAACTGCAACAAATAAAATAGCCAAGTATTGTGGCAGGAGCCTGTAGTCCCAGCTACTTGGGAGGCTAAAGCAAGAGAATCATTTAGGCCCAAGAGTTTGAGGTTGCTGTGAGCTGTGATGTCACAGCACTCTGCAGAAGGTGGTATAGTGAGACTCTGTCTCAAAATAAATAAATAAATAAAATATATAATAAGTAGTTTCAAGTTAAAATGCCTAATGACAGCAGGCATTTATTCAAGGCAAATAAATTTATTCAGAATTATCAGGGAGTTAAGAAAGTTTTAAATTAGACCAGATATTTAATTCTATGCTACTTTTCCTTTACTCCAGATATAAAATCTTAAATTTCAAATTGCTCCAGACTCCCCAGGTCAATCTTTCTTTCTTCTCTCTCTCTCTCTTTTTTTTTTTTTTGCAGTTTTTGGCCGGGGCTGGGTTTGAACCCACCACCTCTAGCATATGGGGCCAGTGCCCTACTCCTTTGAGCCACAGGAGCTGCCCGTTCTCTCTGTCTTTATTTTATCTTTAATCTAGTTATTATTTATTTTTTATGTTTGAGACAGAATCTCACTTTGTTGCCTTGGTCAAGTGCCATGGCACAAATCATAACTCCCAGCAACCTCAAACTCTTGGGTTCGGGCAGTACCTATGGTTCAAAGGAATAGAGCGTCAGCCCCACATGCTGGAGGTGGTGGGTTCAAACCCAGCCCCAGCCAAAAAAAAAACTGAAAAAAACAGAACAAAACAAACAAAAACTCTTGGGCTCAAGAGATCCTCTTGCCCTAGTTTTTCTATTTTTAGTAGAGATAGACTCACTCTTGCTCAGGTTGGTCTTAAACTGCTGAGCTTAAGCAATCTACCTGCCTTGGTCTCTCAGAGTCCTAGGATTATAGGCATGAGCCACCCCTGCCCCGCCCTCTCTCTCTCTCTCCTTTTAAAAGACAGAGTTTCTCTATGTTCCCAGGCTGGAGTACAATGGCTATTCACAGGCATGATCCCCTACTGATCAGCGTAGGAATTTCGACCTATTCTGTTTCCAACAAAGGCTGGTTCACCCCTCTTTGGGTAACCTGCTGGTTCCTATTCCTAAGAGGTCACCATATTAATGCCAAACCTGGTACAGACTCCTGAAGCACATACTCCTGGACTCAAACGATCCTCCTGCTTCAGCCTCTTGAGTAGCTGGGACTACAGTCATACCATTGCACTTTTGTCACAAGTTTAAAGTTGGCAAAACCAAGAGGACCCTGTCAACACCACTACTGTAATCTCCACTCCCACTTAGAAAACTACGGCAGCTGTCTTGTTTGGCATCAGGTTTCATGTATCAATACCATAAACCAGAGAAAGTGCTAAGGTTAGAAGAGCTGAAATGGTAGGCCTGAAACAATGACTCCCTGGGAGAAGAAATAGTTGCTTCAATGAAATAGCTGAGTTTAAAAAAAAAACATTTTACTATTTTCAAAGCTTCCTTCTGATAGGAAAACGCTTATCTGAAGACCAGTTTCTTGGTTCTCAAAGCCAGGAATAAGGAAGATAGTGGTTATGAACTCATGATACAAAAATAAAATCTTGAGGCATCACCTAGGCCATTCTCCCAAATCCAGAATTGACCTTACTTTAATAATCACTAGTGGATAAAGAACATATCTTGTTTTAAAAGAATTCTTAAGCAAATAGGTAGTTCATAATTTTCTCTCTGTTCCAGTATTTAGCAGACTTCTTTTTCTTAGAAAAGAAAATCTATTTGATATTTATGCATCTGTTAATCTTTACCTCAAAGCATCTATTCAGCCTTCAGTTATAATTCTCAGGGATGCTCATAGTGAAAAGAAAAAGGTCTTATTTTATAAATATTTTTGCAAAACAGGATTTTCTTGCCATTTTAATAACAATACCAGTCGCCTAATCGTTTTTTCTTCACTACTTGACTGTTAAGTTCTATCTTGAATTTTAACTCATGGCAATCCCGTCCCCCAAAGTGTAGCAGACACATATAGGGATCAGGGCAAAACCTATCCTTTGCCCTTAGTTGGTTCACTGGAAGATCAACTCACAATGATGGTAGATCAGTAAGAGAAAGGTTTCTTTCCAAATACCATGCGCGTGGGGGAAACCACAAGAATGACTGCCCAGGCTTGGCGCCTGTGGCTCAAGTGGCTAGGGCGCTAGCCACATACACCTAGGCTGGCAGGTTCGAATCCAGCCCAGACCCACCAAACAACAATGATGGCTGCAACCAAAAAATGGCCTGGCATTATGGCAGGCGCCTGTGGTCCCAGCTGCTTTGGGGGTGGAGGCAAGAGACTCGTTTCAGTCCAGGAGTTGGAGGTTGCTGTGAGCTGTAATGCCACGGCACTCTACCCAGGGAGACAGCTTGAGGCTCTGTCTCAAAAAAAAAAGAAAAAAAAAAAAGAATGATTGCCCAAAGTCTCAGTGCCGGTCAGAGACCTCTAGGGAGGCGGGAGAATGTGGCAAGTACAGGTGCAACAAGTGGTTGGGGGTGGGAGGGGAATGCGTAGATAGGTGGAAACAGATTGTTTGGTAGATTAACCTGAGAGACAGGTATCAGTGCTTCAAATGACCTTGGGGCCAGGTCTATTAGCATGTGATAAGGAAATCAGCAGCCCCCTTTTTGATTCTCAGTTTCCTCAGGTTTTATGTAGATAGAGGAAAGGCCTCCTTCAGTGCTTCCTGATCATGAATGGCCTTTCATTGAGAATACTCCTTATACCGGGAGTCATATTATGGGGCAGAATTTCCTCAGCTCCTTCACATGTTTTCAGCTACAGTCTTTGCCTCTTTAGAAGGTGACTTCAGTGTAATGGTAATGACAGTACACAGAGTTCTTGGAATCCTTTCGAAAGTGCCCTTGGTTTAGTCAATATTTACAAATCATTTTTCTTGTGTTTGCTTTGTAAATGAACAATAGACAGAGCAGTGAGGTGGTGTATGGGTATGAAATTCAGCTACAGCTTGTAACACAAACTAGACACAAAATTAACTTGTAATTTTAATGTCAAGCTTATTCTAATAGAATGGAGTGTACCGCCTCTTGTAATTTTGTAAAATCAAAGGCCTTTCTTACTTTTAGCAAATGTTGCCTGACTGGGGCTCATCTTATGTTTTTCAATTTTTATCTCTGGTTTTTAAAATTCATTGTTAATGGAGTACTATAAACATTCACATAGATTTCATAAATTTTTCCACTGTTATTAGTGACCTGAGTTCTAATAAAAAGTACCCACACTGTGCTAGATCTTCAAGAGCAAAAATTAATTAGCAATCCAGAGGCTGGAAAAAAAGAAT
>CAUYTI010047690.1:0-20433 GCA_963575145.1 Galago senegalensis
TATATACATAAATATATATACATATATATATTTCTACTACATTACCGGAGGAGATTGACATCATACTCAATGGTCTAATTTTGTTGCTAATATTATGTAAAGAATTAAATAATGCAGCAGAAAGAATATCCTGTCTCTTGCATATACCACATACATATGGACACACACATACATACACCACATATACACGTTTACTATATATGCAATTGAATATAGAAATAAACTCTTAAGTGGCTAAAAAAAGCATTGGTATAGAAAATCTTAACACCAGCTCCTTGAGCTTAAATAAGGAGCTTTCCTTTAAAAATATTTCACTTTGTGGACTTTAAGAAAACATTCTCAAAAATGTACATACTTAGGACAATAAGATAACGAAGAATAGAGGTAGAATTTCTTGTGACAATGTGTGGAGTGGAGCATTTTTAATCTTCCCTTGTTTGAAATGTGTATTTGTTTGGAATGTCCTTTCTGGATTGTGCCTTAGAGCGTTGCAAACTAAGAAGGAGATATCTGCGATCTAATTTCTCCAAGTACAGGGGAGACTGCTGGAAGGATAGTGTCTCTCACATTGTCCTCTGAGTCTGTTACTACGTATTACACAGGTAGCAGGTTAGTATTCAGCGCCTGGCTGCTGCTGTGGGAACAATACACACACTTGGGAATGCCTGAGTTTATCATTATTTATTAATTTTTTAAATCAATAAACCCTGTAAATAGGGAACATAATTATCCCAGAAGATCACTGAAATTAAGGAGAGAAAGGTCTCAGGGCAGTGAAGCCCAGACTCACATCTATTTATCTGAAGCTACATGACAAGAAGCTATTTTTTATTTCTGCCTTGAATTTCAAATTAACAGCTAGCTGAAAAGATTGTGTTGAAAAAGGAATCCATAATAACGGGATTTACTTCTTTTCCCTTGGAGTTATTCCTTTGCTGCCATCGGTACTGATGAGTGGGCTATGTATACCTTAAGAGAACAACACTACATTCTGACTATCTTCTCTCCTGCAGACCCTGGGATCATGTTAATATCCAGCACTTCTCAGCACTCCAGAGTCAATCAAATGTTTTAGACACTATGTGTTGTAGATAGAAAAAGTCCAGAAAGTGGAGTAAAATGCAATGTGTTCCACCTGTGGAAAAACTGACTTTCTGTATATAAGATGTATATTTTCTGAAACACTTGATTGGTGCTTTAATTTTGGCAGATGTGAAATAGATCGATGTGTTACATATATGTACACATATACGTATATATGAATGTATTGTGTGCTCTGAAATTATACAGAGGAGTACTTCATTCCTCTCATTATTTGTATGTGCTGTTTCATTATGTGTGCCCCTACTAGCTTTTTAATGGATAATTTACATCCCTTTAAATGTATAAATTTAAGTATAAGATTCAATAAGTATGATCAAATCTATCACAATCTGACTCTGGGGTCAAACCACCAAAACCATAATATAGAACCGCAGTGTTGAATACAGGCTCAATCAGGCGTGTGTGGTAATTGAGCATTTGAAATGTGGTTAGTGCAATATGGTCAATAGTGCTGGGTTACATAATATATATGCTATAATTCTGTTGGCCCCACTTTCTTCTTATTATTAGAATTTTAAAAATTACACACCCAACATATTGATCAATACCAACTTCTTCATTCTTATTTTCACTGATATCCTCAGTTTTTTACAACCACAAAGCTGTTTTCTGTCTATAGACTTGACTTTTTTACAATTTCACATAAACAGGTAGACGGTATTTTTGTCTAGCTACTTCTACGTCACCTAATGCATGAGTGATCTATGAATAGATGTCTTTCTATATAACTAGTTAATTCCTTTTTACTGCTTAATAGTAATTCACTAGATGGATAAACCTTCAGTTTACCATTCACCGTTTTATGATCATTTGGGTTTTATCCAAATTAGGGCTTTTGAGAGTAAAGCTGCTGTGCACATTTAACTAAAAGTCTTTGTGCGAACACGCATTTTCAGGAAGCTTGAAGAAGTACCTGGGAATGAGGTGGATCAGTAACATGAAAAGAATAAACAATGAAATCTTGTTTTCCAAATCTTCTGTACCATGGTGTATTCCACTAACCATATGTGAGAGCTCTAGCTGTCTTCAGTCTAGGAATTTATAAATTCTAGGGAAGGTGAATTGATATTTCAAGGTGAATTTTTCATTTCTCGAATGACAAGTGAGTCTCTTATATAATTTTTTTGCTATTTGAATATCTTGATTTCTGGAATGTCTAATTTTTGTTTGTTTTCTAAATTGGACAAATTCTTCATCCAGAAACAAGTCTTTTATCAGATATGTTTTGCACATATTTTTTACCCTTCTGTGACCTGCTTGTCCATTTTCCTAGTGTTATCTTTTAAACAGATGTTTTAATTTTCATGAATTTTTTTTCATTTATGGCTTATAATTTTTTCTAAGAAAACCTTTTCTTTGATATTTTCAAATATAAAAAATATACCCGTATATTTTGGGCTTCCAAAATGAAGACTTCATACATTTTTTGAAAAAATCAATTGCTTGTATATACATGGCTCCATTTCAAGACTCTCTTCATTACTACATTTTTATAGCATTATTGTAAAAATCAGATACCATACGTCTTTCAACTTTATTCTTATTTTCAAAATTATGTTTACTAGTCAAGTGCTAAACATTTCTGTATACATTTTGGAATAAGCTGATCAATTCTTTCTAAAATGCCTACTAGGATTTGCAATAGATGGCACTGAATCTGTAGCTCAGTCACAGAGAACTGGCATGTTAACAATGGTCAAGATGCTAAAGAGTGAAGATGTTCATCTCTCTTATTTGGCTTTATTGAAATTTCTCTCAGAAATATTTCTTATTTAGTTTAAATACAATTACACACCATAAATTTGGAAGTGAAGAGTGTACAATTCAGTGTGGTTTTGTGTGTGCATATGTATCATATTTCCAAAGTCATCCAACCTCCACTGCCAACTAAATCCAGAACTTGTCCTCACTCACCCACCAAAGCACTATACACATTAGTGGTCATCCATCCCCACCCACTCTAACCTAGAACATTGCTTCCTTTATTTTAAGTATTGGTGGATTTCCATATTCTATACTTTTCATATGAATGAAATCTGACTTCTCATATTTAAAACATTCATTCCTGTGGCTGTATGTATCAGTACTTAATTCCTGGTTATAAAAGAATAATATTCCATTGCACGGATATACTGAGTTTGTTTATATATTCATCAGTTGATGGTCATTTGGATTATTTCAAGTTTTTGACTATCTTGTATATTGCTGATACGAATCTACACATGCAAGAATTTGGGTAGACATTTGAGTTTTTTATTATTTGTTTATATTTATTTCAGGATATTTTGAGGGTACAAATATTTTGGTTACATGGATTGCTTTCTCTTAGTTGGAGTATCACAACAATGGGAAAACCAATACCACAGGTGCTCACAATTAAATTGGACCTAACTGATCAACACTCAGATACTTATATGGAAGTAAAACTCAGCATACATTGTTTTTAATTTTGGGTTGCATGTATGTATCAGAATTGCTAGGCTACATGTTAACTCAATCTTTAATAACAATTTGAAGAGCTGGCAATTGATTTTTAAAGTAGATGCACCATTTTAGCATTCCTGCCCCTACAGCAATGTGCAAAAGTTCCAGTTTCCCTAAATCTTTGACATTCGTTGTTGTCTCTTTGTGATTATAATCATTTTCCTGCATGTGAAATGCTATTTCATTGTGGTTTCAATTTTTATTTCTATAATGATTAATAACATAGAGCATCATTTCATTTATTATTTTTCATTGTATATTTTCTTTCTTTCTTTCTTTCTTTCTTTCTTTCTTTCTTTCTTTCTTTCTTTCTTTTTTTCTTTCCTTCCTTCCTTCCTTCCTTCCTTCCTTCCTTCCTTCCTTCCTCCCTCCCTCCCTCCCTCCCTTTCTTTCTTTCTTTCCTTCTTTTTCTTTTCTTTTCTTTTCTTTTTTTTTTTTTTTTTGATACAGAGTCTCACTATGTCAACCTCGGTAGAGTGCCATGGCATCACAACTCACAGCAACCTCAAACTCTTGGGCTTAAGTAATTCTCTTGCCTTAGTCTCCCAAGTAGCTGGGACTACAGGTGCCCACCACAATGCCTGCCTATTTTTTTGTTGTAGTTGTCGTTCTTGTTTGGCAGGCCCAGGCCGGGATCGAATCCGCTAGTCCTGGTGTATGTGGTTAGCGCCATAGCTGCTGAGCTACAGGTGCTGAACCATATGTATATTTTCTTTTGAGGAATGTCTATTCACATGCTTTTTCTACTTTTTAATTACAATGACTTATTTTGGTTTTAGGGATTCTTTTTATATATCTTTTATGTATACCCATATCAGATACAAGATTCGTAAATATTACTTCTGTTCTGTGAGTTGTCTTTTCAAGTTTTTTATTTTGAAGTGTAGAGTGTACAATTCAATGTGAAACAAAAGATTTACATTTTGATAAAGTCCAATATATCTGTTTTTTTCTTTTATTGGTTAAACTTTAGTTGTCAAGTCTGAGAAGCCATTACTTTATCCAAAATCATTAAGATTTGTGCTTTTGTTTTCTTTAAAGAGTTTATAATTTTAGTTCTTAAATTTAGGTTTTTGACACATTTTAAATTAACTTTCCCTACATAGGGTAAGCCAGTCTATGAATTCATTGATTTGCATGTGCTCAGCCCAGAATTATTTGATGAAATAATTATTTGTTTTCATTGAGTGACATTGACACTTTTGTTAAAGATCATCTGGTAATACACAGATAGTTTTTCCTACAACTTTACTGTTTTTAAAGATCATTTTGATTATTCTGGGTACATTGCATACCCATATACATTTTCAGGTCAGCTTATCTATTTCTCTAAGAAAAAAAGGCATATAGAATTATGATAGGGAATATTTTAAATCTGTAGGTCAATTTAGAGAGTAGTGCTGTCTTAACATTAAGTCTTCCAATTAATAAACACAAGATTTTTTCTTCTTATTTACTTTCTTTCAACTAAACTTTGTAGCTTTTAGTGGATAAGTCTTATACATCTTTTGTTATTTTTCTAAGTATTTTATTCAAACTGTAAATTAAATTTTTTTTTAATTTTAATTTTGAATTATTCATTGCCAGTGTATAGAAATAAAATTGTATATTTTATATTTGATGTTGTAGTGAGCAAACTTTCTGAATTGGTTTATTAGCTCTGATAGTTTTGTGGATTCCTTATGATAGTCTATATACAAGATCATATCTATGGGTTGAGATAATTTTAACTATTTCTTTATCCTCTGGAAGCATTTCTTTCTTCCTTTCCTTTCTCTTTCTCTCTCTGTCTTTCTCTATTTCTTTCTCTCTTTTTCTTTCTTTCTTGTCAAATTTCCCTGAGTAAAACCCCCATTCCAATGTTAAAATGGATAATATTAGGGAATGTTCTTTTCTTTTTTTGATTTAAAAAGCTTTCTGGTTTTCACCATTAAGTGAAATATGAGCTGTGCCTCAAGCCAGGTTAATACAAAAGATGTAAAATCTCCCCCTTTTTAAATGACTTATTAATCTATTCTTAGGTTGGTAGACATTTAGGTAATTGTAAACTGAGCTGTGATAAACAGTCTAGTGCAAGTGTCTCCTTGTGATAAAAGGATTTTTATTCTTCTGAGTAGATGACTAGTAATAGGATTGCAAGGGCAAATGGGAGGTCTAATTTGAGTTCTTTGAACATTCTCCTTACTTCCTTCTATAACAATTGTATTAGTTTGCAGTCCCACCAGCAATGTTAAAGTGTTACCTTCTCTCCACATTCATGCCAGCATCTGTAGTTTTGAGAATTTGTAATATGGGCTATTCTTACTGAATATAGGTGATATCTCAGGAGATTTTTGATTTGCATTTCTCTGACAATCAGGGATGATGACCATTTTTCCAAATGTTGTTAGCCATTCTTTTGTCTTAATCAGAGAATATTCTATTTACATCTCTTGCCCAGTGGTACCTGGAACTGTTTACTCTTTTGTTGTTGTTGTTGTTAATTTGCGTTCTCTGTATATTCTAATTATCGACTCTTTGTCAGATTCATGCCCTGTAAATATCTTTTTCCATGCTGAAGATTATTATTTTGCTTTACTTTTTGTGTCCTTAGATGTACAGAAGCTTTTAACCTTAATTAAGTCCCATTTGTTAATTTTTGTTATTGTTGCGATGGCCGCTGAAGTCTTTGTCATAAAATCTTTCCCCAGTCCAACATCGTCAATAGTTTCATCCATGCTTTCTTCTAAGATTTTTATCATTTCATGTCTTAGATTTAAGTCTTTTATCCATATTGAGTCAATTTTTGTAAGCTGTGAAAGCTGTGTGTCAAGTTTCAGTCTTTTACATGTGGTTATCCAGTTCTCCCAGCACTATTTGTTGAATATGGATTCTTTCCCCCCCTGTATGCTTTTGTTTGGTTTATCAAAGATTATATGGCAAGTAGAGACTGATATCAGCTCTTGGTTTTCTATTCTGTTCCACATATCTATGTCTCTATTTTTGTGCCAATAAAATATATGTTTACTTACTGTGGACTTGTAATACAGCCTGAAGTCTAGTAGGGTGATGCTTCTGGCTTTGTTTTTATTACTAAGAATAGCTTTAGTTATACAAAGTTTTTTGTGGTTCCATACAAAATGAAGTACTATTTTTTCCAGTTCTTCAAAATGTGATGTTGGTTAAAATACTGGGGATTGCATTGAATTTGTAGATTGGTTACAGTAGAAAAGACTCTTTGACAATGTTGATTCTTCCCAGCCAAGAGCATGATAAGTTCTTCCATTTGTTAGTATCTTCTTCAATTTCTTTTCTTAGGGTATCATAATTCTTTTTGAAAAGATTTTCCCCCTCTTTTGTTATGTATATTCCTAAGTATTTCATTTATTTGAATCTACTGTGAAGAGAATTGTGTCCTTGATTTGCTCCTTAACTTGGCTATTATTGTCATATACAAAGGCTACTAAATTGTGGACATTGATTTTATACCCTGAGACATTACTGTTTTTCCTGATTACATCCAGGAGTTTTGTGGTTGAGTCTCTAGGGCTTTCTGAATGTAAGATCATATCATCAACAAAGAGGCAGAGTTTGACCTCCTCTGCCTCCATTTGGATGCCCTTAATATCCTTCTCTTGCCTGATTGCATTTGCTAGACCTTCTAGCACAATGTTGAATAATAGTGGTGACAGTGGGCATCCTTATCTGATTCTAGTTCTTAGTGGAAAAGCTTTCAGTTTTACTCCATTCAGTATGATGTTAGCTGTGGGTTTGTCATAGATGGCTTCAATTAGCTTAAGAAATATGCCACCTATGTCTATTTTTTATATTTTATTGTTAGAAAAGGATGCTGAATTTTGTCAAATGCTTTTTCTATATCTATTGAGAATATTATATGGTCTTTTTTTTTTTTGGCTTCTGTTATATGGTGTATTACATGTATAGATTTGCACATGTTAAACCAACCTTGCATCCCTTGGATGAAGCCTAGTTGATCTTAATGTATAATTTTTTTAATGTCTACCTATAATTGATTACCTAAGATTTTATTGAGTATTTTTGCATGGATATTCATTAGTGAAATTGGTCTGTAGTTCTCCTTCTTAATTGGGTTCTTTCCTGGTTTTTGAATCAAGGTAATTTTTACTTCATAACACGTGTTGGGGACAGTTTTTCCCATCTCAATGTTTTGAAATAGGTTCTGCAGTATGGATATAAGCTCATCTTTGAAGGGGCGATAGAATTCTGATGTGAAACTATCTTGTCTGGGGCTTTTATTTGTTGGAAGCTTTTTCATTGTTTCTGTAATCACAGGGGTTGATGTTGGACTCTTTAGGAGATCTATTTCTTCCTGGTTAAGTCTAGGATGATTCTTTGATTCAAGGTATTGGTCCATTTCCTCCCCATTGTAAAATTTCTAGGCATAGAATTTTTGTTACTAGTCAGAAATAATCTCTTGTATCTCTGTGGTGTCAGTTGTTATTTCCCCCTCTTTGTTTCTGATTGAGGTTATTAAAGATTTTACTTTACTATTTCTGGTTAATCTGGCCAATGGTTTGTCGATTTTATTTATCTTTTCATAGAACCAACTATTTGTTTCATTAATTTCTGAATTATTCTTTTATTTTTCATTTCATTTCTTTCAGACTTAATTTTGTTTATTTCTTTTCTTCTGCTAGATTTGGGATTGGATTGTTCTTCATTTTCATTTCTTGAAGATGATTCATTAAATTTTTGATGTGCTCTCTTTCTGTTTTTCAGATGTAGGCAGCTAATGTGATAAATTTCCCTTTTAGGACTGCTTTTACAGTGACCCACAGACTTTGTAGCTTGTGTCTTCATTGCCGTAATGCTCAAGGAAATCAATGATTTCCTTTTTTATCTATTCCTTGATCCAACCGTCTTTCAGAGTAAGGTTGTTTAGTTTCTGGGCCTTTGTGTAGGGATGAAAATTTTTGTTGGAGTTAAATTCCACATTTATTGCCTTGTTATCTGAGAAGATACAAGGTATAATTTTAATTGTTTTGTTTTGTTTTGTTTTTTTGAGGTTTCATTTGTGCCATAGGAAAAGATCTATTTTGGAGGATGTTTCACAGGCTGATGAGAAGAATGTATATTCTTTATCATTAGGATGGAGTGTTCAGTATATATCTACTAAGCACATTTGTTCTAGGGTCACATTTAAGTCCCTTGTATCTTTGTTTAGTTTCTTTTTAGAAGATCTGCCCAGATCTGTAAGAGAAGCATTAAAGTCCCCTGCTATTATGATGTTATGGTATATTATATTGCTCAGACTACATGAGGTCTCTTTCAAAAATCTAGGAGCATTTAAATTGGGTGCATGAATATTTAGAATTGAAATGTCTTCTTATATTGTGCCCTTGATCAATATGAATTGTTCATCTTTGTCTTTTTTGACTTTAGTTGCTTTAAATGCACTTGCACAAATAAGATTGCAACCCCTCCTTTCTTCTGATTTCCATTTGCCTGAAAAAAATTGATTTCCATCCCTTAACTTTGATTTTAACATTGTCCTTTGAGGATAGATGTGTTTCCTGCAGGCAGTAAATGGATGGCTTGTGCTTTTTTTTACTCCAATAAGCCAGCCTATGCCTCTTCAGTGGGGAATTCAAGCCATTAATATTTATTGAGAGAATTGATAAACATGGTGGAGTCTATTCATCTTATTTTGTGAAAGTTCATTCCTTAGTTTTATCTTTTGTGCCATTGTGAAACTTCAGTTTTGTTTTTTAGTTTCTAGGTGTTTAGTTTGCTGGTGGTCCATTTGGATGGCTAGAGTGTAGAATAGTTCTACATATTACCTGTAGTTGGTCTTGTTTTGGCAAACTTCCTCGATGTTTGCATATTAGTAAATGATTTGATTTCTCTATCAATTTTAAAGCTTAGCTTTACAGAATATAGAATTCTGGGCTGAAAATTGTTTTGTTTAAGTGGTTAAAGGTAGCTACAACCTCTCTTCTGGCTTGAAAAGTTTCATTTAAGAAGTCCAACCCTGATGGATTTGCACCTGTAGGTCAATTGGCATTTACTCCTGGCTGCTTCCAGAATCTTCTCTTTCATCTTGACTTTGAACAGATTCATGACCATGTGTCTTGATGAAGCTCTATTTGAGTTGAGACAAACTGAGGTTCAATATTCCTCTGAAAGAAGTCAGAATCTTTGGTGATACTTGGGAAATTTTTATGTATGATAACCTCTAAGAGGGCTTCCATTTCTTTGGTGTGTTCTTCTTCCCCTAATCGGATACCTATAACTTATATGTTTGAATGCTACATGAAGTCCATAATTCACTCAGTGCACATTGTACTTTCTCTCTCTTTTTTTTCTGTCTCATTAACTACCTGTGTTAGCTCAAGAGCTTTATCCTCTACCTCTGATTCTTTCTTCTGCATGGTCTAATCTGTTATTGATACTTTCTAGTACATCTTTAAGTTCCCCAATTGACTGCTTCAATTCCTTAAGTTCTACTATATTCCTATAGTTGTACTATATTATGATATTTTTCATATCATTAATCTCTTATTATATTCTGTTTTGGGATTTACTTTTGGTTATTTTCCACTTTCTCAGCAGTTTTCTTCATTGTTTTTATGATACATATTTAAAATTCCCTTTTTGTCATTTCTAGATTTCTTTATAGGTGGAATCCTCTGCAGTAGCTATCTCATGATAGCTTGGGGGGTGTGCTCTGTTCTGGTTTTTTGTGTTGCCAGGATTTTTGTGCTGTTTCTTCCTCTTGAGAGTTTTCTTTTTATTTGTTTCCCCACCCTATTTGTTCCTTTCACTTCCTCCTGCTCTAAGTTATCATGCCTCTAACATAAGGTGTTGAAGTGTCTTTTTGCTAAAGAACTAAAAGGAAGAGAAGAGTGAAGAGCAAGAATGGATAAAAGATAAAAAGAGAGAGAGAGAGGGAGAGAGAGAGAGAGAGAGAGAGAGAGAGAGAGAGAAAGGAAAGAGGGGAGTAAAAGGGAAGACTAACAAAGAGAAGAAAGGAACAAAAGAGAGAGACAGGAGTAAATATGGTTTACAGGCCACTCTGACCCACACCCCAAAATCCCAACCTCTGGGGGTCTGGGTAGGGTGGATCCCTCGAGGTCCAGAGTTCTTTACCAGACTGAACAGACACAAGATTTCACCTCTACCAAATAGAGAAGAAAAACAAAATACTATAAATCAAAACAAAGCAAACAATCCAAAAACCTTAAGAGATAAAATATTGGAGAAAGGAAAAATGACAGGGGCAAAAAAACTAGCAAAAAATGAAGCCCTTTATTATTAAAGAAGGAAACAATGAAAAATTATAATTACATGAGAGAAAAGAAGAAAAAAAGAAAAAGAAAAATACAGGAGAAAAGTGAAACAAAGAAAAAACAAATAGAGATATAGATAGGTAGATCTTGCTGTATGTTGCCTTGACAAGAGGCAATCTTCTGGGCTGTGAGATGTTAATCAGAATGCTGATACAGCTCTGTAAGTTGGTGACTGGGAACCTCTTTTATGCTGAGGAGACCTGGTCCCATCTTTCTGACTTCTTTACCTTCAATTCCTGCAGTGTTGGGAGCTGGATGGTGTCCTCTGCCTGCTTAATAGATAGGTCTCAGCCTTTCCAAACTGTGACCCTTAGCTATGCAGTGGCTTTACCAGGAAAGCATGTGTTGCTCAAATCTCCCCAGAACTGGCTTCCCTGCTTATCAGGTGTTTCAAAAACTGGCCTTGTACTAGGATCCTGAAGCCTGAGCCTGGAAGGCAGCTTTCCCATGATGGCTGCACCCGGCCTGCCACTGAACAGTGAAAGCTCTTCTTTGCCTGGTGACTCAGTCCTGGCCCCCAAGCGCTGTTCAAAATTATTTGCTCACATTCCCAAGCTCTCCCAACATGATTCAACCAAGTTCCCAGGTCCCAAAAACCCTGCAGGGCAAGCCTTCTCTGTCTGCCAACTTTCACCACTGCCACTGCTGCCACAGTTGTACTGTCCAGCCTCTGCCCACATTCAAGTACTTGCTGCTTTTCCACTGCTTTCATCCTCCTTTTGGGGTCCTTAAGTCTTCCACTGCCTCCCTGTGCCTCCAAAGGGATGTTTCTGGGCAGGCTCTGCAAATCCGAGGTTCCTAGAATATTTTCTCTCCAAACTCACCATGCACAGCTACAAAGAAGCTATGTCTAGTTCACCATCTTGCTCTGCCCCTCTGCTATTAATCTTGTTAAGCCTCCATTGTATATGAGGACTTGCTCATCTCTTTTTGCTTTCAGTGTCTCTCTTTGTCTTGGGCTTTCTACACTTTGTTTATGATGTATCTAGATGTGAAACTCCTTGACTTCATTCTACTTCAGGTTCAATGTATTTTTTGAATTATGTTTTATATCAGATTCAGGAAGTCCTCAGTCATTTTTTCAAATGCTTATTCTGCTTTATTCTCTTTCACCTCTTCTTCATAATGATTTCCCATTGTGAATATTGATACATTTGTTGATATCCTGATAATAGGTCAAAGGAACTTTGTTCAATTTTTATTGTGCTTTTTTCTCCTCAATTTTAGTCAGGATAATCCTAAATTGTCCATCTTCAAATTTGTTGATCCTTTGTTTTGCCGACTTAAAATACCTGTTGAGACTCTGTAGTCAAATTTTCATTTACTAATTAAATTTTTTAATTTAAAACTATTTAGTTTTTTTTGTTATTGTTTGTTTGTTTTAGAGACAGAGTCTCATTTTGTTGCCCTAGTAGATTGCTGTGGCATCACAGCTCATAGCAACCTCCAGGTCTTGGGCTTAGGTGATTCTCTTGCCTCAGCCTCATGAGTAGCTGGAACTACAGGTGCCCACAACACTTAGATATTTTTTTGTTGTTGCAATTTGGCTGGGGCTGGGTTCGGACATACCAGCCTCAGTGTATGGGGCCAGTGCCCTACTCACTGAGCCACAAGTGCTGCCCCAATTTTAAATTCTATACCTACACATTTTATATTAATATTTTCTATTGGGTGAGATATCATTCTCCTACTTACCACTATTGACTCAACTGTGTCTCCTCAAAATTCATATGTTTAAACCTGAACCCCCAAAATGACTTTATGGAAGAGAGAATGAAGATAGGGCCCTTACAGAGCTGATTAAGGCCTTTTGAGGTCATAAGCATGGCACCCTGATTCAATAGAACAGGTTCCCCTTTAAGAAGAGAGACTCCAGAGCTCTTTCTTTACTCTTGTGAGGATGCAGTTAGAAGACAGCAATCAGTAAGCTAGAAAAAGAGTCCTCATAAGAAACTAAGCTTCATCACAAATCAAAGTTGGATTTTCCATCACTGGAATTGTAAAAAAAAAAAAAAAATTAAGTTATTCAGTCAATGATACTTTGTTATGGCAGCCCAATTGAGATAGATTTTGGTACCAAGAAGTGAGATGTTGCTGTAACAAATACTTAAATATTGGACAGAAACGTGGAACTGGGTAATGGGCAGAGGTCAGAAGATTTCTGAGGTAAATGCTAGAAATATAGACTTTTATGACAATTTCAGTAAAATCTCAAATATCAATGAGGAACATGCTATCAAAAACTGGGCAAAAGATGATCCTTGTTATGAAGCAGAAAAGAAGTTGGTTGAACTGTGTTCTAGTGTTTTGTGAAAGGTAGAATTTGCAAGTGATGAAACTGGACATTTATCTGAGGAAATTTCTAAGAAAAGTATTAAAGAAATAACTAAAGTATTAAAGAAATAACTTAATAATTTAAGGATTGCTCTGAAGGGAACACTCAGGTTATGAATAAATAGCCATTTGATAAAGAGATAGAAGAGATAGTGACTGTGTCTCATGGACTTAATTGACCACATCAGAAAAGGCCTGAAATAAAAATAAGATTATACCAGCAAAAATGCTTCTCATTTAAAATAAAGGAGACAGAGGCCCAGGTTAATTTTAAATTGTGCCTTCCTTTAAAAAATTATGTGACCTGTCTTTCACAGCTCTTATACTTGAGTCAATGGAGTAAAAAGGGAGTTGAGACTGAGGGTTAGATTAGCCAACAAAAGGTGAGTGCTAAATGTCTTATAAGCCCTGATCACAAAGAGACCATGAACTAAAAATGAAAGGGGAGTTCAGGAGAACAAAAGGAGAAAGCTGAGTGAGAGGAGTTAAGGAGAAGCTAAGGGAGAATTAGTAGAAAGATTAAGAGGTATAAAGACCTACTTCACAAAATATGTTCAAAATTATTGTTTTTAAATATTACAGAAACTCCAGTAGTCAAAAACCTTAAAATATATTTATTTTAACAAATATCAAGATGACACATTGCTTTCCAAAATGCCAACCAATGAGAAGGTTTTTATATGCCATTTTGGTAGGGTTGTGTTTCTCTGGACTGAATACCCACTTGCCAGTGCAAATTGGAGGCTAGTGTTAAAATAAATGTTTAAATAGCATCTGTTTTCCAAGGTAGAATGAACAATTTATATCCCAGCATTAAGGACATTTCTTATTTAGCAAGTACATGATAAAAATGAAAGGGCACATTTTAGAGAGAAAGCAAGTTCACATTCTAATGCATGTCTGGTGCCATCTTACAATGTATTTTACACGGCCATTTTTGCATTTACTGCATTCCCTATTGCTGACGTATGAATCCATATTTGTTTCTTTCTTCTTCCTGTTATGAGTTTCATCTTTGGATTGTCACCATGCTTTCGTTACTTACTGGAAAAGATTCACTATCATAGGGAGTGATTTTATAGTTGGGGAAAACAAAATTACTATATAAAGCTATTTTGCATACCCGAAAAATTTGAGGTCCTTGAATTTGTGTTTCTTATAAAATGGCAATATTTAATGCAGAAATGTAACTTAAGTACAAAGTTTAATACTTTTCACACAGGAAGTGTTTAACAAATACTTGTAAAATTGAATATTTCTTAGAGACTATGGTGGATAATGAAAGAGCCTCAGAGATAGCAGAGATTTCGATTCTAGTTGCAGATCTAAGTGGACAGAAGTCTTGGAAAAGTTACTCATCCCATCTGTGTTTAACTTTAAAAAAAAAATTATTCTAGGTATGTAACAATATGCTCTGGGCCAGGCATGGTGGCTCATACCAGTAATCCTAGCACTCTGAGGTGCCACAGGGGGAGTCTGAAGAAGAGTGAAACCCCATCTCTACTAAAAATAGAAAAATTAGCACAGCGTCATGGAGGGTGCCTGTAGTCTCAGCTACTCAGCACATTGAGAAGGAATGATTGCTTGAACCCAGGAGTATGAGGTTTCTGTGAACTAAGCTGAAACCATGGCACTGTAGCCTGGGCAACAGAGTGAGACTGTCTCAAAAGTAAAACAAAACACAACTCCCCCCCCAAAAAAAAATAATAACAAAAGTATACTCTACTTAGGTATATAAACATTTTATATATGTTTTGAGTTTGTCCTTTAAATAGATATTTGTATTTTCCAAATGCCAACATTTGTTTGTCGTCCAAACACAACTACTATTACTATTTTACATAGAAATGTTAAGACATTTTTGAGGATTATTTCTTTGCAATCCATTATTTTCTGCTAAGCTCCTTCTTACTCTCTTACCTACTGATGTTCATGCCAGGGTTCCAATGGCACCGTGTGTAGGACCTCAAGGTTACTATAACATTTCCATTACTATCATTTTCAGGTCTCCTGAGTTTGCTGCCACCAATGGCTCATGGAGATTTTAGTGAAACATTTCTTTTCCTAATTTCTTTCTGTTTTTAATCAGGTAAGCTTTTGTTTCCCATCTATGTGAATCAGAAATAAATCATTCCCTGAATCATCTAATTCACCAAGCGAATTCTTAGACTCCTATATTCACATATCACTAATTCACAAGACACACCCCCATGTCTGTATTCCAGGGGGAGTACAAGGGGTCCAACCAGGGACTGTGCTGAAGATGTACTCAAAGCAGATTAGGCCATCTCATTTTGTGAAATGTAGCTTTCAAGTATTTCTCCAAGAGCATGTAGATTTGACAAGAGGGGAGATAATTAGCAACAACTGAGCTATTTTCATTCTCTGAGATACATCAGGTGTGACCTTTCAGTTTACAGCTTTCCACTGGCCTTTTCAACTGCTGAAGCTTCTATGTAATGTGATCTTTAGCAACATCAAAGATAGGCACTCTCCTGGGAATAAGAAGAGGTAGTAGCAGGTGTTCTGTCATTTGTGGTGGTAGCTAAATGACCAAAACCTGCCTCATTCTTCATAGTATATACACATGGACATTATAAGATCAAAGTTATAAAATAATTGTTTAAAAAAAGATAGTAATTGTTTACTACTGCTGAAATAAAAGCCTCTAATTATAAATACCTGTATACAATGGACTTCTAAAGATGAACTTCATTAGTCTGACTTCTAACTTAGAAGTTTTTTTTTTTGTGTTTCAAAAGTGGGTACATCATGAAAATCAGAATGTATGAATTGAGATTTTATTTTCTTTTGCAGTTTTTGGCCAGGGCTGGGCTTGAACCCACAACCTCCTGCACATGTGACCAGAGCCCTACTCCTTTGAGCCACAGGCACCTCCTGGAATTGAGATATCTATAAATGTTTTCGTGAATCATTTCTTGTTTACCAATAAGTTTACTGATAGAGAAACCTTATTTGTGTATTTATTATCTTCTTTTAATTATTTGGCCTGGTGAAATAGTCACATTTTTTCTTAGCTCTAGTGGAAAAGCCTTATATATTTTTATCTACATATTCTACAAAACAGTTATTAAAATGTATAATTAATGCACTTTATATTGCAAATAAATATATTGAAAAGTAAGGAAAGAAAAGAACTATGGAGATATCTGTTTGTAAATTTAACCTTGTCACATTGTGAAAGGCATTAAATAATTTATGAGATATAATTAAAAGTTCATGTATTATAGTTTCTTAGTAAATGTCTATTAAAATAAAATTTAAAGGCTCAGCGCCTATAGCTCAACCGGCTAAGGCGCCAGCCACGTACACCTAAGGTGGCGGGTTCGAATCCCCAGCCTGGACCCGCCAAACAACAATGATGGCTGCGACCAAAAAATAGCCGGGCGTTGTGGCGGGCGCCTGTGGTCCCAGCTACTTGGGAGGCAGAGGCAAGAGACTCGCTAGAGCCCAGGAGTTGGAGGTTGCTGTGAGCTGTAATGCCACGGCACTCTACCCGGGGGGACAGCTTGAGGCTCTGTCTCAAAAAAAAAAAAAAAGAATTTAACACATATACAAAGAAGTCAAGTAACATTAGGAAGGTACCATTTAAGATTACAATTTAGTGTGAAGGCTGAGGAACACATATACAATTGATTTTGTTTGGAGTAAAAACATAAGGGAGACTGGCTGTCTGTTCCTTTTAGCCCAAATGGAAACTAGAGATTATAATGCTAATGAAGGAGGAAGATAGAGAACAAGACCCAATGCTCGAAGACTGGTCTGTTCACCCCCAGCTGCTAGACCCCAGCTGATCCTCTACACCTCCTAGAGAGAGACTTTCTGCATATTCCTGCATATCTATTGGCAGGTACAGAAGCTCGATCTTCAAAGAAATGTTTCTCAGAACCAATCTTCTGGAGGAGCACATTGAAGTGAACTGCCATGTCTGAGCAAGGGGAGCTTATCTCCTACATTGGTAGAGATGGTGTCTTGCTTTGTTGCCTAATTTGGTCTTTAACTTCTCAAGCAACTGCTGTGTCTTTTCCTCCCAAAGTCCTGGGATTATAGCTATGAGCCACTGTGACTGGTCTATTTCTCTCAACTTTTTAAGAATAATTTCACTGGATACAAAATTGCCAGTTGAAGCTTTTTTTCTTTCAGTGCTTTAAGTATTTCACCTCATTCTCTTTTTGATTGTCTAGTTTCTAACAAGAAGACCTATGTAAGTCCTTTTCCTTTTCTCCCATAAATAAAGTATTTAATTCCCACAGCTTTAAAAAATTTTTTTTTGTTGTGGATTTTCTGCAGTTTGAAGATGATTTACCTGTATGTATATATGTATTTCTTTCTTTTTTTTTTTGTATTTATTTCTTGCATTTTTCTGGACATTTTGGATTTGTGGCTTGGTTTCCATAGTTAATGTTGAGAAATTCTCAGTATCACTTCGAATATTCATCTGTTCCCTTTTCTCTTTCTATTATTCCCACTGTAAATGTTACACACTTTTAGCAATTGTCACACAGTTCTTGAAGGTTCCATTCTTTTATCATATTGTTTTTTCTTTGCATTTCTATTTAGGAAGTTTCTATTGACATATCTTCTAGATCATTGATTCTTGACTGTTTAGTTTACTGATGAGCCCATCAAAGTTGCTCATTTCTGTCACATAATTTTGATTTCTAGCATTTCCTTTTGATTCTTTATTAAATCTTTCTGATTACCCATATATTATTTCATTGTGCCCAGTTTTTCAGTAGACTTTTAGCACAGTAATCATAGTTTAAATACTTTGTTCAGTAACTCCCATAATCCTGCCAGTATGAATGTGGTTTTAGTGCTGGATTTTTCTCTTCAGATTGGGTGGCTTTTATTTGGCTGTGGCATGCCTTGTAATTTTCTTTTGAAAGCTAGATAAAATATATAAGGTCACCGGAACTGAGGTAGGTAGGTCGTTAGTATGAATTTTATTTTATTTATTTATTTTTTTGGTTGGCAATGTGGCTGAGGCTTTATTTTTGAAAAAGCAATGAAATTGGTTTTTAGTTGGGAGTATATATGGGGGTAATGGGGGTAATCCAGGTGGTAAACTCCCCAGAAAGATGGGCTGAGGGATGAGGCTGAGCTTCAGGTGGGTCTCCTGTTCCATGTGCCCCCTGGCACAGTTGCCTCCCCCACAGGCTCTTAGTATGAGTTTTTATGTTTATCTGGCTAGGAGTTAGGCTGTGTCTGCTGTTTGCATTAACTGTAGGTGTTAGAAGATAAAATTTTCTCTAGTGTCTTGGTTTCATCTCTGTTATCTTTGGGTCTCCCTAGAAACTACTTCACACATAGAGTCTGAACCTTGATGTTCTTCCAGGTGCAGTGAAATCCCTGTTAATACCTCAGTATCCCTGGTGATACCTGTGGAAGGAGGAGATGAATTCTGGATCCTATTGTCAGGTCTCAGTGCTTTACTGGGCCTGTGCCTCTGGGTTGTGATATTCATATCTGCTTATCAACTTTTTAAATTTCCTATTTAAGTGTGACAGGATGGCTAGTGTGAGGGCTAGAGTTGGGTGATTTTCCTTCTCTTAACTTGGACAAGGCTCTGGGGAAGTCTCTTCCTTTGTAGGGTAGGCAAAGGAAGAGTTTGTTGTGTAGATTCTCTTGGATTATGTTAAAATGATTAACTTTTCTCTGGGAGTACTTCAAAATAGTTGCTTTTCCCCTGTAGGGAGAATTTTCTCAGATTTCTGGAGGTAAAACCCATAAAAGTAAGGACCCTCCTTAGACTGGGCCACCAGGAGGTTGTAACTCCACCCTCAGCTTAATGAAATTTTTATTTTGGGGGAGGATTGAAAAATCGTGGTATATTGAACACCTTGGAAATGGAGAGTAAAAGTAAGAAATAAGAGATCCTGTAAGCAATGAAACTGAGCCATGAGTGCATGTCTATTCCCAGAGCATAACTATCTTATTATCAACATGGGTTACCATTTGTTCCAGGGAATTCTTATCCAGGAAGATACATTTGGAAGCAAATTAATAAATTGAAATTTTTTCAGGATTTTTCAGTAAACCAGTCTGTCCAGGCAAATAGTTTGCCCATATGAGAAAATAGCTATCCTCTTTAGACAAAGGGATTGTTCACCTGGGCAAACAGTTCACTTATCAAACTCTTTCCAAGTTATGCTATAAGGTCTTGCTTTGCTGTGTCCCCAAACCAAAACTATTATGTCATGAGCTTTACTCAAATCCAGTCAGATTTCTGTCTTGAAAAATACCCCTAAAACTGCTCAAGTTCAGGCCACAAACTACATCCTCCCACAACATTTGTCTCTGACCATTACCAAGAATCATTGCCACTCTCTGCAGTGGTGTCTCCTTCACTGCAGGAAGTTTGATGGAGTTAACTGTTCTTCCTTAAGAAATTACCAGTTTGCAGTTTTCAATCTCATTTGATAATTGCCTTATTTCAAACTGAAAGAAGTAGTTAGAAATGTGTTTAGGTGTGAGGTATTATGTTCAATTAGTCTTTGGGGGGGAGTTCAGGTGTGATTTTTTTTTTTTTTGCAGTTTTTGGCTGGGGCTGGGTTTGAACCCACCACCTTCTGCATATGGGGCTGGCACCCTACTCCTTGAGCCACAGGCACCACCCCAGGTGTAATTTCTACATGGAATTTTTCTATCACTGCTTAAAAGTATAATTATTCAAATTTGTACCTGTAATTCCTTTTTTCAATTAGTATTATTGTGCTTTAATATTGAGCAAAGATTTCATAGAAACGCTTCCCACTTCTACTTATTTATTTACTTATGCAAAAACTACTCTGGAGGAACATCAGTCTATGAGACTGCACCAAGAAATGATAGGCACCAGAAGACTTAAAATACTAACTTTGATCCAAGCAACCCCTGACAAACTGCAGGTTAGAGACCATAATTGAAGAGGTTAAGCCCTTGGGATATAGATTTGGTGATCCAAAATACATTTGGTGCCAAGTTGCATTCTTACTAGGTGCTTGTGTTTATTTCTATTAGTGACAACGTGAGCCACTTACTGGATTCTCAAATATAGCACTACTGGCCCCACCCATTTTCTGCAAAGTATTTTCATAAAATACAGGTAAGCTCATTCTCATATGTAGACACTGGGAATGTTAGGGAGCTTTGATGAAGAGCTGAGTTGCAAAGCATTGTCTCTTGCTTTGCTTCACTC
>CAUYTI010047693.1:0-10595 GCA_963575145.1 Galago senegalensis
TGGTCCCAGCTACTTGGGAGGCGGAGGCAAGAGACTCGCTTGAGCCCAGGAGTTGGAGGTTGCTGTGAGCTGTAATGCCAGGGCACTCTACCCAGGGAGACAGCTTGAGGCTCTGTCTCAAAAAAAAAAAAAAAAAAAAAAAGTGGACAAAAAACATGAAAATTTCCAAATGGAGATATACTAATGGGTAACAAATTCATGAAAAAATGTGCAGTATCTCTAACCATGAGGAAATGCAAGTCAAAAGCACAATTAGATATCAGCTAACTCCATTGAGAATGGCTCATCTTAAAAAGTCTAAAAGCAGGCTCAGCACTTGTAGCTCAGTGGTTAGGGTGCTGGCCACCTACACTGGGGCAGGTGGGTTGGAACCTGACCCAGGCAACTAAACAACAATGACAACTACAAAAAAAAAAAAAAAGCCAGGCATTATCACAGGCACCTATAGTCCCAGCTACTTGGGAAGGCTGAGGCAAGAGAATCACTTGAGCCCAAGAGTTTGAGGTTGCTATGAGCTATGACGCCATAGCACTCTACCAAGGGTGACACAATAAGACCCTGTCTCAAAAAAAAAAAAAAAGTCCAAAACAACAGGTGTGGGGGCAGAGAGAAAGGAACTCTTATATACTGCTGTTGAGACAGCAAACTAGTACAGCCCCTATGGAAAAATGTCCAGAGATTCCTCAAAGAACCTGAAGTAGACCTACCCTTTGATCCAGCAATCCCACTGCTGGGTACATACCTAAGGGGAAAAAGATCATTTTATAAAAAGGACACCTGCACTTGGACAGGTGGACACCTGCACTGTTCATAGCAGCATAATTCACAACTGCACAGACACATATAAAACCCAGTCTGCACCAATACAGGAATGGATTAATAAAATGTGGTGTAAACATACTATGGAGGGCTATCAGCCATAAAAATAAAATGGTTAATCTAGTACCTTTTGTGACAACCCAGATACAGCTGGAAATCATTCTTCTAAGTGAAACATCACAAGAATGGAGGAAAAAAATACATGTACAGAATACCAAAAAAACACATGCACAGAATACCAAAAAAACACATGCACAGAATACCAAAAAAACACATACACAGAATACCAAAAAAACACATGTACAGAATACCAACTTGGGATGAGTGAACACTTCCGTGCACATATGGAAGGAAATCTCAGTGAAAATCACACTTGGGCGAAGGAGCCAGGTGGGAATGGGTAAATTCACACCGTTGGGTACAGTGTACACCATCTGGGTAAAGGGTACACTTATGACTTTGACTCAATCTGTACAAAAACAGTGTGTAAACTAAGGTGAACAGATTTTAACATTGGTAAAGCGGGACACCATTGGGCGGGTGGGGCCTGGGGGGGCGGGCCTGATAACAATGCAAACTTTGATAAGCAGTTCTTGATAATCAGTTCTCAACAATGATTTGTTATTATTAAAGTTTAACATTATAAAATTAACAAAAATAATATAAAATGCATATCTTGGAGAAATAGCCACATGGCAGCTGAAAACCATATATTCCCTTTCTATTCTCCCGTATCCCCTAGCTTGTGTTCTTTCCAAAAATTGGGGCTTTTTAAAAACGCTGCAGGATGCAGGACAAATTGTTAAAAATCGGGACTGTCCCCCCAAAAGTGGGATGTCTGGTCACCTTACTCTAGAGAGGGGTGGGCTACTTGTTTGTTCCAGACAGTTTGGCTCCTTCTGAGCTGAGCCAGTCTCCTTCTGATACCTTGCCCAGGAGGGGAGTAGGGAGTTTACATTAGCCTTTTCATTTCCAAATGAAGTTACATTAATGTTTTCAGCAGCCGAAAACCATATATTCCCTTCCCATTCTCCTGCTTTTCCCTAGCTTGTCATGCATTCTTTCCAAAAATTGGGACTTTTTTAAAACACCACGGGATACAGGACAAATTGTTAAAAATCGGGACTGTCCAGCCAAAAGCGGGACATCTGATCACCTTATGAAGCATGTGTATCCCCTAATATTCTGAAAAAATAATTTGGAAGTAAAAAATATATATAAGGAAAGAAAATATTTGTGTACAGCTATATAATGTGCTCTAAGGTAAGTGTTATTACAAAAAGATGCAAAAGTTAAAATAAATCATAAAGGCTATGAAGTAAAAAAAAAGTGACAGTAAGCTAAGGTTAATTTACTATTTAAAAGATAATTTTTTAAGTAAATTTACCGCAGCCGAAGTACACTGCACGGTGTTTGTAAAGTCCACAGCAGTTACAGTAGAGTCCGAGGTCTCCACATCCACTCACCACTTGCTCCATCTGGATGCAGATCAGAGTGGAGATTTCTCCAGAGCTAAAAGTAAATCTTTCAATCCTGCAATCTCACTTCTAGATATCTGTCCAGAGGAAACGTAATCATTATATCAAAGAGATACCTGCACACATATGTTTATGACAGCGTAATTCACAGCTGCAAAGATGTGGAATCAATTTGACAAGTGGATGAAGAGAATGTGGGGTCCATGTGCATATTAATATATATGCCATGAAGCACTGTTTTAACGACAAGGAAGAATGAGACAATGTCTTTGCAGCAACTTGGATGGAGCTGGAGGTCATTATCCTAAATGAAGTAACTCAGGAGTAGAGAAAGAAGAGCTGTGTGTTCTCGCTTATAAGTAAGGGCTAAGCTACAGCTTCACAAGGACACACAAAGCACTGTTACAGACACTGGAGGCTCACAAGGTGGGGAGGTGGAGGGTGGAGGGTGAAAGATGACCTGTGTAGTTCAATGTGCACCGCTCAGCTGATGGATACATGACAGCCCCGATGCCACTGTTATATAATATATAAATGTGATGGGAAAAAATTTGTGCCCTCTAAATTTATTTAAATTTTCAAAAATAAAAGAAATTCCAGGTTTTAAGAGTTTATGATTTTAATCATTCTCTGAAGATCAAGGCATTGGCAAATTTGGCAACTGGTCGGGGTACACGTTCGGGTTTAAAGACAGCCATCTCACTGCTGCGCTCTCACGTGGAGGAAAGAAACAAGGGAACTCTAGTTCCGACCTGCAGTTGAGTGAGTGAACTGCCTTTGATCATCCAATCAATAAAAATGTATTGCCTTTAAAAATGATGCCTACTCAGGACTCAGGCAAAAGCCATCACCTGAATTTTTTTCCCTTTCCACTGCCAAGTAAAGGCGAGTTCTAAGTAACCACCACCAGATTTTTGTGCATGGGGTTTTGCATTTGGCCAACTTCAGCGAGGTCTTGATGCTTATATTAAGCACTCAAACTCTGGGCGTGCATTTTCTAGTATAATGAAGTCCCGTTACAAAGCACATGTGCCCTGTTATTAGTCTACCTGGAGCAAATGTGTCAGTGCAGAAGAACCCAAAAATCAAATGCCAAGAGCCACATTACTTCTATAACTCTACCTGAAAAAAAGTTTCTACATCCACAAGGAGGGCCTTTGGACACAAACCAAAAATCTTCCATCTTAATACTCATATTTTCGTTTTCATTAGTTACAAACTTCCATTTCTACCCCTTCCTTCTCTCCATCTTTCATATTCCGTACCTACTTGTACTAGTGTCTGAAGCCTACTATAATGTGACATTCACATTGACAATATAAACTACTAACTAGATGGCTTAACACAACAGAAACATATTCTCTCACTGTTCTGGGGACTAGAAATCTAAAATCAAAGGACCACATTACTCTAAAGTATTGATTACAGAAAACAATCCAAAGTTATAATGGATTACTTATTCATACATACATTTAAAAATAGCAAGAGGTTGATTGTTGGGGGGGAGTTATAATTACATCCCAAGTATACTTTTTACATTAAAATAATTTTGGAGTTTTAGAAAACGAAATACTAACGTAATTCAACCCTCAAATTACTTGATACTGTGTTTTTTAGCTTCTGTGAATGCACATGGGCAATTGTTGCTACGTCAAAGATAGGAAGGGCCCTTTGAAATTAGGTGGACAGTATTTATATAGTCTCCTAAGAAAAACTGAAGATGCTTGAAATGCGAGATTCATGCAGAAAATGTAAATGGTGAGGCTCTTTCACAGCAAATTATAACAATCTTGTAAGTAATATATAAGTGGATGTTCCGAGTAATTTTCTAATGAAAGACGTTTTGAATTTTATAAGTGAAATGTTTTTCTCATGGCACAGTATGGTAAGAAAAAGAAGGTGGATTTTGGAAAATAAGTAAATAAAATAAAAGGGTCAGCAGGCTATGATTTCTCCTTTGGTTCTATAGGATGATCTTGCCTCAACCAGCTTCTGGTAATTCCAGCTTCCTTGGCATAACTGGAATCTCTGCCTCTTGAATCTCTGAATCTCTTGAATCTTGAATCTCTGCCCCTTACATGACAATCACACAGCCGTCATATCTGTGTCCCTCCAAATTCTCCTCTTCTCATGAGGATGCAAATAACACTGGGTTAGGGCCCACTGTAGTCTGGGACGACCTCATCTTTACATGATTATGTATGTGAAGACCCTATTTTCAAATAAAGTCACATTCACAGCTACCAAGGATTAGGGCTTCAGCATATCTTTTAGTGGAACATAATTCAGCCCATAGCCCTACCTCTTTCTTTATACTGTCACTGTGACTGTCACAGCATGAACAATCCAAATAGAAAGGAAAGATTGTTAAGTAATTGAGCTTAGAAGTGTCACCAACTTAATTGTGTTCCTTGTGTGCCTGCTCTACTGGACTATGACCTCCTACAGGGCAGAGACTTGGAAAGTTGGAATGATGGAGCTGATGGGGACCAGGCAATCCTCACAGGAGAACTGCACCCCACTTCTTAGGGACTTGGTCAGGTGAGAGCTCGAATTCAGCCACTCTTGTACTCTCTGAATAAGGATTGTTTTCCCCCAAGCAGGTAAGTCATCCTAAGGGGCTGTGATTCCAAACCATCTGTCACAGGGTGAACAATCTCAATGTTTACTGCGTGCCAGGCATTTAAATCTTAAATCATCTACATTAATTTATTCCGTCCTCACAAATCATCATTAACACTCAAGTTGTAATGACTGTCCAGCTCTCCCCAACAAGAACAGGCAGAGGACACATTGATTGCTTTATCCCCCCAGTGCTGTCACCCTCCCACCCTCATCCTTGGTGATGTCCCATGGATGGGAAATAGCCAAGAGAGACATATCATCCCCTAGCCGGTCCTCCACAGTGAGTGATCACAGGAGGCCAGTGTGGACGAGCCACCACCCTTCTCCGTCATTACAGACTCACTTTTTAAAACTTAAGGCACCAAAGCAAGATGGGTTTTTTGGTTCCAGAAACTAAGGTTACTAAAAGAATTAAATAGATTAAATGTTTCAGCTGTGGTAACAAACACTATAAACAGAGATTAAGACTGTTTCAGACAGCGGTTATCCAAGTATTTCAGAATACAAACTTGTTACCTTGAGCTAATTTCCACACTTGCCTTACTCGTTATACTGACCATATTTGCAAGACTTGGCTTCTCTTAGTCATCTCTTCAGATGAATGTGGTTACAGAATCAGCAGCAAAAGGCCAAAGTTTATCTTGTGACCCAGAGATCTGGGCTCCTGGGCAGGTTCCAGGGACAGGCTCTGGGTGGTTTCCTTCCATCTCTCACCCACGGTGCCCAGTGACATGAGCTGTCCACGCAGCCACCTTCTCAGTACATGAAGCCAGCACAGAAAGCTATTCACTGCTGGCTTGTGTCGGAAATCCTGAAACGCCCATGACCCTGGACTCCTATATTTGAAAAAGTCGGTAGGTAGACTGTTCCTCTGCCTGCAGCATGCACTAATGGCCTGGGCTGTTCTCACTTCTTCAACTGAGAGGGGCTCTGTGGAATTCTTTATTATGTCGAGCTGAAACCTGCCATCTTATAACTTGCTTCCCTTGGACCTAATTCTACACTCAGCACATAATAAATGGCTCCTCACTCTCCTCTTTCCTCTGAGTCTCCCACCTTCATGTGTCCCCAATGGTGTGATTTCTGGTTCCCCAGCCTGGTCGTTTTCTCTCTTACTATGCACCAGCATCTCTTTTTATGTGTTTAATACAGCGATTTTCAACCGGTGTGCCATGAGAGGATTTTAGGTGTGCCACAACAATTTTTAAAGATCATTAATTAAATTATTTTTGAAAGAAGTTCAAAGCACAGTGAGCACATTCTTTTTTTTTTTTTTAACTCTTCTTTTAATCAACATAACTTACGTGTGCCAGGGAAGTTGGACTATAAGTTCAAATGTGCCACGAGATTAAAAAAGGTTGAAAAATACTGGTTAATACTTGGCTCCATACTATTCCACATGCACTTTGACCAATATTAAATAAAGAATGATCACTACTTCCCTAATTCTGGACACAATAATCTCCCCAATGCAACAACTACTGAAGCTTAGGTTTTCCACTGGTGACCACACTTTGAGTCACAGCGGAGGGAGGGAAATTAGCGGGACCTCACCTACTGTGCATATTGCAAGCGTACATGTCAAATATATTAACAGTAGAATCTAAATGTCTAAACACAACAATTAAATAAGTGAGGTGCATGATATTCCAACCAGTTTGATGTAAACATTCCAAATTGTATATAAAATCAGCACCTTGTATCCCATAAATGCAGGAATATACACAGTTATGACCTAATTTTAAAAATAGCAAATAAATTACTGAAATATTCTAAATAAATTTTAGATGGGCTTATAAGTCATATTTATTCAATATACTATATCTGTAATCTTTTTCAGGGAAAATATAATTTATATTTTTCCATCAGTCTTTGCCTATATTTTCATGAATTGTTTCACATGATATATTTCTACTACTTATCTAATGCAAACTCAGTAAGTATCTGATATCTACTCGGGGACCTAATTCACAAAGCAAAAAAACTAGAAGCCACGCGACCACTTTCTTCACTCTTCTGGAGTTCAGTCTTCTCTGCAGTACACACTTATATATTTCTAGCCCAAAGTGTACTTTCCTTGATAAAGATACCAAAAAACAAGACTTAGTTTCTCTAATACCCAAATACTACACGTCCAGTGATGAATATTCATCCAGAATAAAATGAGGAGGAAGCAGGTCTTTCTAAGTATAGCACCAAAGGCAGAATTCATAAAGAAAATAAATTGTATACTTCATAATCAAAACCTCTGCACATCAGAAAATACATAACAATAAAACTTTTAAGCAAATGGCAATCTTTGAAAAACATTTGCAAATTAATATCTTCTTAAATATTTTGTAGTCTTATACATAAAGCTATTTAAGGAATAGTTAGAAAACATAGACCCAGCAGTGGAAATATATATAAAGTTCAAAAAAAAGGGGTAATTAAAGAAAGAGAAAAAGAAAGCAGGAACCAATAAACCTGAGAGAAGATAATCATGCTCACTTATTTGCAAATAAATGAGCATTTAAGCAAAACATTTTATATTTACCAAACTAGGAAAATTCTTTTCGTTAAATACATAATACTTTGACTTTCTCAAAAGTCCATGATCTAGGAAAACTTACATTCTCATGTACAGTACTATAAATTAGAGCCACAAGAAGCAATTTTCAACCATCCAAAACCTTATACTAATTGGTTTTTTTGTCATCTAAATACTAATCAAGGGGGGGTACCCATGTTTTTGTCACATGGATATCTTGTGCAATGCTAAAGTCGGAGCCTTTGATGGGCCCATCACCAGGAGGGTGTTTTTTGTACCCAACAGGTAAGTTTTATATCACACCCACCCTCCCACTGTGCCTCCTTCCAGGTGTCTCATGTCCTTCCTATCACTTTGTGCCCATACATACCCACCTAGTAGCTTCCACTTATTGGTGAGAATACCTGGCCTTTGTTTTTCCTTTCCTGAGAGACTTCACTTAAGATAATGCTCCCCAGTTCCCTCCACATTGCTGCAAATAAAACTATTTCATTCCTTTTTATGTCTGAGTAGTACTCCATGGTATATTATATACACCACCTTTTGTTTGACCATTCATGAATTGAACGGCATTGATATTGATTCCACATCTTTGTGATTATAAATTATGCTGTAATAAACACTCAAGTGCAGGTGTCTTTTTGATAAAATGCTTCATTTCCTTTGAGTAGATACCCAGCAGTGGGATTGCTGAATCAAACAGTAGGTCTACATTTATTTCTCTGAGGAATCTTCACACTGCATTTCCCTAATGATTGGTGATGTGGAGCATTTTTTTAACATGTTTGTTGGCCATTGGACTATCTTCTTTAGAAAAACTTCTGTTCATGTCATTTGCTCACTTTTTGATGGGGTTGTTAATCTTCAATAAAAATTACAAATCTGGAGGAATCACATTATCTGATGTCAAATTATACTACAAACCTATAGAAACAAAAACAGCACAGCACTGATACATAGACCAATGGAACAGAATAGAGAAGCCAGAAATTAAACCCCCCACAGCCAATAATCTTCAAAAAAGCAGACAACATATACTGAGGAGAGGAAGCCTTACCCATAAATGGTGCTGGCAAAATTGGATAGTCCCTTGTGGAAGAATGAAACAGGATCCATAGCTCTCACCATTCCCAAAAATTAATTTAACATGAATTGAAGATTTAAAAGTAAGCCATGAAATTATAAAAGAATTATAAAAGCTCTAGAAGAAAATATAGGAAAAGCTCTTTCAGACATCAACCTAGGCAAAGAATTTCTGACTAAGACCCCAAAGGCAAACATAGCAACAACAAAAATAAATCAGCAGGACTTAAATTAAAAAGCTTCTGCACAGCAAAGGAAATAATTAACAGAGTGAATAGACAACCTACAGAATGGGAGGAAATACTCACAGCCTGTACATCTGACTGATATCCAGAACCACAAAGAACTCAAACAAGTCAGCAAGGGAAAACCAGAACATTATAGTAATTTTTTCATGTGCATTATCCTGTTTACTAAGTCTTCAAATATTCACTTGTCCTTTGGCTAAAGTTTATCTTATGAACTAAGCCAAGTGGGAGCCAAAAGATACCAAGATGACAGGGTCACTTACAGGGTCACTTATGGTTCTTGCTATTGAATTAACCCCATCAATTTCCATACCTATCGGGAAATGAAAGACTGTCAGCAACATGAGTGAAACATTAGGTGGTCTTGATTTAGCCTAGAAGACTTCCAAAATACGTGTTGTGTTGACAGTTGGAGCACTCTTAACTATCGAAATCCCACCTCATGTCAGTATGTTTTGGAATTAGAAGCCCATGATTCTGCATTCCGGCTACATTCCTAATCCTTGGGGAGGAAACTGAAGCACATTAACCACATCTGTTCTGTCTGCTCAGTTTCTTAACATCGTCTCAAAATGGTAGCTCCACTGTCCTCTCATTTTTATCTTAGTTATAATTGTCTGCAGTATGAGTCACTCTTACAGTCGGATTCCACGTACATACTTTGTGTGTGAGATAGCTCTTCTTTCCTTTGTAGCAGACTCATGTCTCTTCTGACACAGATTGCTAGTTTTAGGTTCCAGTTCACTGCCTCCTAGTTATCACTCTGTGTTATAACATCAAATGCATTTTGTATATTAGCTATGCTTACATAGCTGACGAAACTTTCTATGGCTATTTTCTTAAGAATTATTTTTTAGATGAATTACTATAAACAGTCCCATCCCTACTGATGTTTTTATTTCTATAATAAACTGTTTCATTCTTTGCTAGAATGGTGTTCTCTCTCCTGTTCCATGTCCATCTTGAATTGTCCTAATTTAGGACAAGGAAATCATTCTGGAAAAAAAAAGCCATAAGGAAACAAAAAGTCCTAGGAGACAGATAAAATTTAAATTCAAGGTGCAAGTGAGTAGACAGTTTTGTACAAAGTTAAAAGAAGAGACTCTGTAGTAGTGGAATAATTAAATAAGAGTCAAATATTACCCACGGGATATTAATCCAGACCTTCCGACTAAGAACCAACAGTCGGGTCTACATGAGACATAAAACCAACCTCAGAAATAAGGAACAAGGGGACATTCTATCATCCAGCCAAGATGGAAGTAACAGGTCACAGTAGCTGGTAACTTCTACTGAAAAATTCAGAAGTAGTGGTATCAATCTGACATACAGCAGAGAAAAAGAACTAACACCTTACAGTATTTCACAAAGGCTTTCACATCAGTATTCACTAAATCTCTCCAAAACCAGCCAAGGCATGTGTGGTAACACTATCTTGTAGATAACATAACTCTAAAGTTGTCCAGTTGTTGAGGCAACGTCCTAAGGCTAGAACTCTAATGTAAATCTAGCTGAACTAAATCCCATGTTTATACTGCTGTAACATGGTAGCAGACTGTCTCTTTAAAAATTTATATTGATAAACTGATAATGATTTTTTAGTCTAGTCTTAAGTGTCTCCCCAGCATCCCTCCCTTGTAATTTATCAGCAATATGGACGCAAGCAATACCATCCATCAGAGTGGCACTACCACCCGTCAGAGTGGCAATACCACCCGTCAGAGTGGCACTACCACCCGTCAGAGTGGCAATACCACCCGTCAGAGTGGCACTACCACCCGTCAGAGTGGCAATACCACCCGTCAGAGTGGC
>CAUYTI010047694.1:0-17961 GCA_963575145.1 Galago senegalensis
TAGTGATGCCATGGCACTCCACCCCGGGGACAGCTTGAGGCTCTGTCTCAAAAAAAAAAAAAAAGAAAGAAAGAAAATATAATTAGCAATCAATTTTTTGATAGCTTTAAAATGAATTACCTAAAGATTTAAAAACTAACACTTTAGGCTGGGTGAGTTGGTTCTTGCCTGTAACCCCAGCACTCTGGGAGGCCTAGATGGGTGGATTGCTTGAGCTCAGAAGTTCAAGACCAGCCTGGGCAAGAGTGAGACCCTGTCTGTACTAAAAATAGAAAAACTAGCTGGATATTGTGGCAGGTACCTGTAGTCCCAGTTATTTGGGAAGCTGAGGCAAGAGGATCGCTTAAGTCCAAGAGTATGAGGGTGCTATGAGCTACAGTGACGCCACAGCATTCAATCCAGGGTGACAGAGTGAGACTGTCTTAAAAAAAGAGAGAAAAAATTGACACTTCAAAAACTTGTAGTATCCATTGCCCACCCAGATCATTTGCTTCCAGAATGTTGTGTGGATTCCTAGCTGGTTGAGGAACTCCATACAGAAGTGTGGAATAGTAGTTGGTACTCTTGTGGTGGCCTTCAGCCACATGTTTTGTGGAGTTATTTAATTGTAACTTGGAGCTAGACTGAGTGGCATGTGGGCAAGCTAAATATGCTCATCACTGACTTACCTGAAGAGAGCATGTTTATGAAATGTGTAGGCAGTGGTATTGGAAAAGATACTCTTCTAGAAATGATTAAAAAAACACATATTAAAAAACTTCATAGGTTGAAGGTACAGAATGCAAATTAAAAAATGAAATTTATGCATATGGTACTTGGTTTAAAAAAATCTGTACAATTCTGTAATCCTAACTGTACAACCAGTTAAGTTTACTGCAAATATGGGCAGTGCCTGTGGCTCAGTGAGTAGGTCGCTAGCCCCATACACCGACGGTGGCAGGTTCGAACCTGACCCCTGTCAAACTGCAGCAAAAAAATAGCTGGGCGTTGTGGCTGGCACCTGTGGTCCCACCTACTTGGGAGGCTGAGGCAAGAGAATCACCTAAGCCTAAAAGCTGGTGGTTGCTGTGAGCTGTGATGCTATGGCACTCTACCAAAGACAGCAAAGTGAGACTCTGTCTCCAAAAAAAAACAAAAGATTACTGCAAACATAGTAGGCGGTTATTATTGCTGGTACGTACACACACACAACTTAAAGACAAATTTGAAACACCATGGATAAATGGGCAATGAACTTGAAAAAGTAGGAAATTCCAGTGGTTAGGTAAACTTCAAAGAAACATTCATTAAAACAGTGTAGTGTTTAGCTGGATGAAAGATTAAAAGGCATTTAATTATACAGTGTGACCTGGTTGGGATGAACATCAGTATACTGTTCAGGTGGGAATAAAATACAATCCTTCTGGAAAGCAATTTGGCATTATATGAAGAATACTTATGCCTGGGGCGGCGCCTGGGGCTCAAAGGAGTAGGGCACCAGCCCCTTATGCTGGAGGTGGCAGGTTCAAACCCAGCCCTGACCAAAAACTGCAAAAAGGAAAAAAAGAATACTTATGCCTTAGGGCCTAGTAGCTGTTTTAAGTAGGAAAAAAAGCCCAACTATACATAATTTTATGCTTAGTGAGAACTTTGTTGTAATTTATAGCAAAGTTGGGAGTATCCAAAGTCTCCAGTGATAGACAACCCCAATAATGGGCAGTTATATCCCTGGGAAGATGGGTATCTCCTGTGACCCCAGGTTGGCATTGCAAATTAGTTAATTTGCCTTGAAAACCACAGAACTGGGGTTTAACTGGGAACATCTATGCTACTGGATGGAAAGTTATTATTTTTTCCCTGTAGGAGCTTTATTTAATAACGTGAGTAATCATTTGTTATGATGTTAGCTGGAAAAGAACAGAATATGTATGGTTTCCTTACAAGAAAATTTGTGAGTGGAGCAAGGGTCCTCAAACTTTTTAAACAGGGGGCCAGTTCACTGTCCCTCAGACCATTGGAGGGCCGGACTGCGGGCCCTGGGACGAGTAGGCTGCTAAGCAGGACAGGCAGCGGTGGCAAAAAACACCTGGTGGGCTGGATAAATGTCCTCAGCAGGCTGCCTGTGGCCCACAGGCTGTAGTTTGAGGATGCCTGGTGTGGAGAAAGGGAACATTTGCCTCTCACTTTAGAACACTCATACCCTGTGGAGCTGGGTGTGGTGGCACACATTCAGTTCCAGCTACTTGGAAGGATTGCATAAGCCCACCTTAGGCAGTATATAGTGAGACCTGGTCTCTCTCTTTTTTTTTTTTTTTTAGACAGCGCCTCAGCCTGTCGCCCTAGGTAGAGTGCCTTAGCGTCACAGCTCACAGCAACCTCCAACTCCTAGGCTCAAGCAAGTCTCCTGCCTCCACCTCCCAAGTAGCTGGGATTATAGGTGCCCAGCCAAGACCTGGTCTCTTAAAACATTTACATAATCTTTATTTTATTTAGCTGTCATATGTTTTTAAAGGTTATATAACTTGTTTAAAATAAAAATACTGGGCTGGTAGAAACCAATGGCTTTCCCATTCCATTTTTATATTTTTAAAATGAACATTTCTACAATGTAGAAAAAATAGTAGACACTTAGCTTAATTTCAGTTTTATATAGATATTGCACAGTTTTAGTTTACCACACATTTATTAGTGGATATGAAATGTTCAGGAGAAATAGCTCTACCATCTTCAGCCTCTCAGCACATATGGAAGCAGGACAGCATGATGCCTATAAGCCACATGCAGTAGGGTTTGGCAGAGGAGTTCTTGAGCGTTGCTGAGAGGCTGGGGGAGGCAGAGGAGGTGCTGGGTTAGTATCTCCTCGTGTGACTTCCCAGACGGGGTGCACACAGTGCTTCAGGCGAGGGTCCTTATTAGAAGTGCAAGCCTCCTGCCAGGACACTGCTTCTATGTAACACAGCACTGTTTGAACTCAAGATTATATTATTAAATTCCTTCTGTCCAAAAACATTTGTTTTTTTTTTTTTTTTATTGTTGTTGTATTAGAAGCAGGGTCTCACTCTGTTGCCCAACCTGGAATGTAGTCTGTGATATCACAGCTCACTGTATTCTCCAACTCCTGGGCTCAAGCAATCTTCCTGCTTCAGCCTCCCAAGTAGCTGGGACCATAGGCACATGCCACCATGCCCAGCTAATTTTTTTTTTTTTTAATTTTTGTAGAAATGGAATCTTGCTCTGTTGTTAAGGCTGGTCTTGAACTCCTGGCCTTAAACAATCCCAGCCTCCCAAAATGCTGGGATTACAGGCGTGAGCCACCAAACTGGGCCAAAAACATATTTTTAATAACAACAATGTATTCCTTGAAGTTTGTTTTCTTTTCTTCTTTTTTTTCTTTTAAAGAGACAAAGTCTCACTTTGTCACCCTTGGTAGAGTGCCATGGCATCACAGCTCACAGCAACCTCCAGCTCTTGGGCTTAGATGATTCTCTTGCCTCAGCCTCCTAAGTAGCTGGAACTACAGGAGCCCACTACAATGCCCAGCTATTTTTTTGTTGTTGTTGCAGTTTGGGTGGGGCCAGATTTGAACCCACCACCCTCGGTATATGGGGTCAGCGCCCTACTCACTGAGCCACAGGTGTCACTCTGTTTTGTTTTGTTTTGTTTTCTTTTCTTTCTCTCTCTCTCTCTCTTTCTTTCCTAGAGTCTCTGTCACTCTGGGTGGAGTGCAGTGGCATCACAGCTCACAGCACCTCAAACTCCTGGGCTTAAGTGATCCTCCTGCCTCAGTCTCCCAAGTAGCTGGGACTACAGGTTCCCACCGCAACTCCTGGCTGATTTTTCTGTTTTTTAGTAGAGATGGGGTGTCACTCTTGCTCAGGATAGTGTTGAACTTCTGAGCTCAAGGGATCTGTATGCTTCAGCCTCTCAGATTGCTAGAATTACAGGCATGAACCACTGTGCCCAGCCAATACTTTTTTTATTATAATTCTTTTTAAAATTTTTTATTTTTTTTTAATTAATTTATTTTAGAAATACAAGGTTTCACTGCCCATCTGGAATGCAGTGGCATGATGGTCATTATAGCCTTGAACTCTCAGGCTCAGGTAGGCTTCCTGGCTCAGCCTCTTAAGTAGCTAAGGCTACAAGTATGCACCAGGGCAGCCTACTAATTTTATATTTTTTTTTTGTAGAGCTAGGGTCTGGCTGTGTTACCTGGAATGATCTGGAACTCCTGGCCTCAAGTGACCTCCCACCTTGGCCTCCCAAAGTGCTGGGATTACAGACATCAAGACACTGTACCCTTTTTTGTTGCTGTATTATGTGACAGAGATAGAAGAGAGTATCTCTGGTTAGTGAGATTTAGGTGTAGGCAGGACCTTAAAAATTGGCAGGCTAACTTTTGCCAGGAAATCATGGACTGACCCTACAGAGAAGTATGTGGTTGCTCTTGCCCAGCCTGTGGTTGAGTGTCCTCAGTTGTCCTGGAGGCAGCTCTAGCAGCACCCACTTCATTCCTCGTAGGTGTCCTTTCTCATTTCCCCAAGAGGCCAGCTCAGCCCTCCTTCCCGGCATGTCTGTGCAGGCTCCTGTCCAGTCCTGGAGTCTGTCCTCACCAATGCCTGTGTTCTCCAGTCCTCCCTGAGCTTCAGCACCTGCAGTCATACAATGTCACAGTGACCTTCCAGGAGCCAGAGTCCATCCCCTTTTGTCCCTTCTGGGGCATTCAGTGCAGATTCCCTCCTTGGAGTCTCCTGTCTTGGTTACAGAGTGTGCTTTCCCTGGGTACCTCCTGGCTGTCCCTTTCCTGGCATCCACTATACTGGCTGGGGTCACTGCTGGGTGCAGATGGCCGCAGTGAGGTGACTCCAGCCCAGACTCCTCAGTGCAAGCCTGGGTCATCACTACGTGTAGGAATTTTTCTCTGGATGTTGCCTTAGTTTTCTCAAACTTGAGTACTAAACTCTTTGCCCCTCCTTACTTAGAAATAAATGAATAATGCCCCAGGCTCCTTAAATCTAAAAGGTCCTTTGTGGCCTGGTCCCCATCTGCATTTCCAGCTTCTCTTCACTCCTCTGCTGTCTTGTTTCAAGAGTTACAGCTGAGGCTTGACTGCTCTCTCAGATCTTGCCCTAAATTTATACATGGTATTCTTTTAGCCTAATCCAGTGAGGCCCCTGCCTCTTTCTGCTGTGGGAATGCTGAATGCTTTGATACTCAGCTCAGGAAATCTCATCCAGAGTTCAGGCTCTGAAGCCAGACTGGGGCTGAGTCTCAGCCCTGCCACTCCCTGTGTGGCATCAGGAGACCTTACTGGGCCTCAGCTCCATCACATGTAAAACAGTAGCAGGCTGCTTAGGGGTGTTGAAAGAATTCATGAGTGAGAAGTTCCTTGCACTTAGTGGATTCTCACATGTTCTTGAAACCTGTCCATGAAATAGGATATTAAAGTTCTTGTAGGATGTGATCTTAACATGATAGTCTGCTTCTGCTTCTGTTAGTATTTGTGGGGATTAGAGGCCTTGGGCCTGAGCTTGAAGACTAGAAGAGAGATACATGTTTGTGTCCTTAAACAAGTTACATTGGCTGGGCTCAGTGGCTCACCTCTGTAATCCCAGCACTGTGGGCAGCTGAGGTGGGTGGATTGCCTGGACTCAGGAGTTTGAGAGCAGCCTGAGCAAGAGCAAGACCTTATCTCTACTAAAAATAGAAAAATAGCCAGGCGTTGTAGCAGGTGCCTGTCGTCCCAGCTACTGGAAAGGCTGAGACAAGAGGATTGCTCAAGCCCAGCAGTTCCTGTGAGCTGTGATGTCACGACATTCTACCTAGAGCACAGAGTGAGACTGTGTCACACAAAAATAAAACATAACCCAGATTACATTAATTCGGTTACCTTCTGATTATTAAATGCCCATAAATCATTTAAAACTACAATTGATTGTATTATTTAATATTTTTACATATAAGAAAAAAGGATAAAAATTTGTTGTGATCATTTTCCTAAAGTACACAATTTATGGCTCAGCGCCTGTGGTTCAAGTGGCTAAGGCGCCAGCCACATACACCTAAGGTGGTGTGTTCAAATCCAGCCCGGCCCCGCCAAACAACAATGATGACTGCAACCAAAAAAATAGTCAGGTGTTATGGCGGGCGCCTGTGGTGCCAGCTACTTGGGAGTCGGAGGCAGGAGACTCGCTTGAGCCCAAGAGTTGGAGATTGCTGTGAGTGATGCCACAGCACTTTACCCAGGGGGACAGCTTGAGGCTCCATCTCAAAAAAAAAAAAGTACACAATTTATAACCCTGTCAACTTGATTTTTTTTTTCTTTTTTGAGACAGAGCTTCAAGCTGTCGCCTTGGGTAGAATGCCATGGCATCACAGTTCACATCAACCTCCAATTCCTGGGCTCAAGCAATTCTCCTGCTTCCACCTCCCAAGTAGCTGGAACTACATGCACCTGCCACAATGCCCAGCTAGTTTTTGGTTGCAGCCATCATTGTTTGGTGGGCCTGGGCTGGATTCGAACCTTACCAGTCCAGGTGTATGTGGCTAGCACCTTAGTTGGTTGAGCCATAGGTGCCGAGCCTCAACTTGATTTTTAAATAGAATATGTGCGTGGTGACTCTAGAAGTTAATTTTCATTGGTGTTTCTTGTATCTATCCCTGAGTAAGGTATTGAAGGGATAAAAATGAAATATAACCTCTACTTTCCTAGTTTTGAGACAAGAGTCTTTGTTGCCCTGGGTAGAGTGCAGTAGCGTCATAGATCACAGCAGCAACCTCATACTCTTGGTTTCAAGCCATCCTCTTGTCTCAGCTTCCTGAATAACTGGACTAGCGCTTGCCACAACATCCAGCTAGCTTTTCATTTTTTAGTAGAGATGGGATCTTGCTCTTGCTCAGGGTGGTCTTGAGCTCCTGAGCTCAGGCATTCCACCACCTAGACCTCTCTGAGTGCTAGAATTAGAGACGTGAGCCACCACTCCCAGCCTAACCTCCACTTTCCTAATGCCTGTGACCATTTTATGGTCTTAACTTCTGTAGTGAGGTATTTTGTTTTTAAATAAAATCAGAATACAGTTTATTAGTTTATCATGAAAATAAAATTGGGTTCTAGCAACCCGACCAGCACATTTTCACCGTTACACTGCAGTGTTCATTGAGAATGACCCAGCTGTGAGCAGTTTACTGGACACTACGGTATGGGTTTTCTAAAGTGACCTGTGAACAGTGGAGCACGTGTGCGTCCAGAATGTGTGCTGCACTGGACTCTAATAAAGGTTTTCTCTGCCGGGTTAGAGGGCAGATGGAGTCCTCCTTAAGTGTGAACTTTCCCTCCAGTTCTCTTTTTCTCTCCTCTCCCTTATTCCCTCTCTCTGGTGGTAGTTTAAATTTCCATATCAGTTTTCTTTTTTTTCATTTTTGAGACACAGTCTCACTCTGTCACTTAGGCAAGAGTGCCAGGGTGTCAGTGTAGCCCACAGCAACCTCAGACAGACTGTTGAGCTCAAGAGATCCTCCTGCCTCAGCCTCTGAGTAGACAGGGTCTCACTCTTGCTCAGACTGGTCTTAAACTCATGAGGTCAAGGGATCCTCCCACCTGAGCCTCCAAGAATGCTAGGATTACAGGCATGAGCCACTGTGCCTGGCCTAAATTTCTATATTTTTAATATTCCTCCAGCTTCAACAATTACAAATATTTTGCTAGTCCTATTATTTAACCCTTGTTTTACAGTTTTTATCGCAAATACCGTGTATGTTATTTCATCTGTAAATTACAATTAGGTTTTTAAAATTAACATGAAGAAATGTGGTGCATGTCATATTAGTTTCCTGTCTGTACCATGACAAAACACCACAAACCGAAGTGCTTAACAGAAATATATTCTCTCACCACTTTTGGGACTAGTAGTCTAAAATTGAGGTGTTGGCAGGGCCATGCTCCCTCTGACACCTGCCCGGGTAAGTCCCTTCTCCTAGCATCTGGTGCTGCCGGCAGCCTGTGGGGCTCCTGGAGTTGTGGGCACTCATCCTGTCCTCAGTACTGCCAGGGCCACTACCTCCCCATGTTAGTGTCTTCAGCTGTTTTCTTATAAGGACACCGTCATATTCAATGGGGGCAACCCACTCCAGTGCAACCTCCTTTTAATTAAGTCCATTAGCAATGACCCAGTTTTCAAATAAGTCACATTCTCAATACTAGGGGTAGAACTTGAACATCCCTTGGTAGGAATAAGCTTGGCATAAACTTTATAGAGGGCTTTGAGACAGTATTAATAGGGAACCTTTAAAATGTCATGTTCTTTGTTCCAGAGATTTTATTTTAGGAATTTATCCTTAGTAAATAATGAAGTATGCACATAACTTTAAGGATAAAAATGTTCACAGGTGAATAATTGATAGTAATGACAATTTTTAGTTATTTATATTCATGAACAAACAGAAAGAATGGTGAGACACTGTCATAGCTGTTTGACCAAACATGTAGCCATAAAAAATATTTTTGTATAAAAGAATGCTTTTTTGTTTTCTTTTTTTAGAAATAGAGTCTTGCCCAGTTACCCTAACTGGAGTGCAGTGGTGTCATCACAGCAACCTGGGCACAGGCAACCCTCCTGCCTCAGCCCTCAGAGTGCTAGGATTACAGGTGTGAGCTAGAGTCTGGCCTGATAATGCCCATAATTAAAGCAGGATACAAAATGTTTGTAGTATGATCACATTTTGTTAAAACAGTGTATACAGATTTTTAAAAAATATACCCCACCAGGCTCAGCGCCCATAACACAATGGTTAGGGTGCCGGCCACATATACCCAGGCTGGTAGGTTTGAACCCAGCCTGGGCCTGCTAAAACTACAATGATGACAACTACGACAAAAAAATAGCCAGGCATTATGGCGGGTGCCTGTAGTCACAGCTACTTGGGAGGCTGAGGCAAGAGAGTCACTTAAACCCAAGAGTTTGAGGTTGCTGTGAGTCGTGACACCATAGCACAATACCAAGGGCAATATGGTGAGACTCTGTCTCAAAAAAAAAAAAACAAAAGAAACCCCTCTCAAATGATATAAAGAAATATAGCAAAAATACTAACAGTGATTGCCTCTAGGTGTTGGGTTTAGAGCTAATTTACTTTATATTTTTCTGTTCATTTCTAAATCTCCTCCGATGAACTTGGAGTTAAAGAAAAATTACAGAAGACTGACTTGCTACTTGCTTTATCTAGTATTATTTAGAGTACTGCTAGTATTTGTGACTGTTCAAACCTAAATGGTTGAGGGATGAATGACTGGGTTCCACAGGCATGTTTTAGAGCAGTTGTTTAATACATGTCCTTATGTGTTTGTCAAAGTATAAATTTGTAGAAGTTCATATAGGTTATTACTAGACCGGTGTGAATCTCCTGTCTGTGGGTGTTTTTCTCAGGACTTCACTGCCTGAGTGAAGTTCACCTTGGCCTAAGCCAGTGGTTCTCAACCTTCCTAATGCCGCGACGTATTTTCGTTGTTACAAAGGGGTTGCGACCCACAGGTTGAGAACCACTGGCCTAAGCTGTTCTGAGCAGTGTTGGGGTGAGGCAGAATTAGCCATTCGCTCAGGACCTGGGGAGGCTGCCTTGAGCTCTGTGGAGAAAATGTTGAAGAATTAGTTTGAAAATTTTCCCATAATACACACATTCTTGATTTTGTCTTTATAATGTTTTTTTATAGAATGAAAGACAAATCAATCTGTTATTTTAGTTTATTTTTAATCTCTTTTAGGTTAAGAATTTTGCAGTTATTTATCTTGTGGATATTACAGAAGTACCTGACTTCAACAAAATGTATGAGTTATACGATCCATGTACTGTCATGTTTTTCTTCAGGTATGTTACTTTATCTTAAAAGTTGTCATTTAAGTGGAATATTGTTGTGGAAGTTTAAGGTAGCCATGATGTCTTTAGAAAGAAATAGGTTATATAACAATACAGTTGTGTCACCAGGCAATCACTGTGAATCTTTTAAATCATTTTCAAAGTAAAAATTTTAGTTTTAGTATTTAGTCAGTAGTAAATTTTACCTAGAAACCTTTGTAAAGTATTATTAAATGGAAGACATTGACATTTAAGATACTTTTAACTATAATCTGCTGATGAAAAAAAGTTTTTTTTTTTTTTTCTTGAGACAGAGTCTCATTATATCGCCCTGGGTAGAGTGCTATGGCATCACAGCTCACTGCAACCTCAAACTCTTGGGCTAAAGCAATTCTCTTGCCTCAGCCTCCCAAGTAGCTGGGACTACAGGTGCCTGCCACTCACCTATTTTTTTGTTGCTGTTGTCATTATTGGTTAACTGGAACCTGCCAGCCTCGGTGCATGTGACTAGCACTGTAACACTGTGCTATAGGTGCCAAACCGGAAAAAAAATTTTTTTTTTTTTTTTTTTTTTGAGAGAGAGTCTCACTTTGTCACCTTCAGTAGAGTGCTATGGTGTCACAGCTCACAGGAACCTCAAATTCTTGGGCTCAAGCGATTCTCTTGCCTTAGCCTCCCAAGCAGCTGGAACTACAGGTGCTTGCCACAACACCCAGCTATTTTTTGTTGCATTTGTTGTTGTTTAGTTGGCCCAGTCCAGGTTTGAACCCACCAGCCTTGGTGTATGTGGCTGGCTCTGTAACCACTGTACTACGGGTGCTGAGCCGAGAAATTTTTTTAAATAACTCACTTCTTAAATATGATACCAGTGACTTGACTTAGTGTTCCTTTTTGATGCCCAAGGGGCATACCTGAACTTAATTACTTTGCTTGTAAATATACACTTATTTTATTAGCTCAAAAATTATATTGTGGAGATTTAATTTGAAAAGAAATCATCACTTGAAATTGTTATTACTTGTCAAAATTTCTTACTTTAGTTACTATAGAAGTTGGCAAATGGCTATATGAGCGTATGACCGTACTCCAAAAGTAGGGCCACCTAGTGGATGAAGAAGGTCTGGTGGATTGTATAGGGCGTGGATTCATTCTGTGTTCTGTATAAACACATGTACAAATTTGTCAGTTTACATCAACAATTCATTCTATGTTCTGTATAAACACATGTACAAATTTGTCAGCTGGCTTACATCAACATCAACATTTCTAGCGTCGGCTAGGCACCTATAGCTCAACCGGCTAAGGTGCCAGCCACGTACACCTAAGGTGGCGGGTTCAAATCCCCAGCCCGGACCTGCCAAACAACAATAATGGCTGCAACCAAAAAATAGCCAGGCATTGTGGCAGGTGCCTGTGGTCCCAGCTACTTGGGAGGCGGAGGCAAGAGACTCACTTGAGCCCAGGAGTTGGAGGTTGCTGTGAGCTGTAATGCCACAGCACTCTACCCAGGGGTACAGCTTGAGGCTCTGTCTTAAAAAAAAAAAAAAACACTTCTAACGTCACAGTTCTGGAGGCAAATGTCTGGGTGGGGTCAGCTGGAGTCTGCTTAAGGCCTCACCAGGTCAGAGTCGTCATGGGCAGGGCACTTGTCTGGGGGTTTGGGAAAGAATCCCCTTTGGCTTGTTGCAGCTGTCAGCGGAGGCCAGGCCTTTGTGGTGGTTGGTCTGGAGTCTGCTTGCCACTGCTGTGGGCAAGGACCACTCTCTGCTCTGACCCCACATCTTCATAGCCAGCACTGGCATGCTGAGTCCTTGTCACACAGTCTCTCTGACTTTGAGTCCATGTGAGAAAACACTCTAGTTTTAGAGGGTTCATGTGAGTAGACGCACCCAAACAATCCAGGATAATGACCTTATTTTAATTTTTTTTTAATTATTCATTTTTAAAATTTATGAAAAATTGTATTGTGTACAACATGATGTTGTGAAGTATATCTCTGTAGTGCTTGTGTGTGTATATATATATGTATATATATCATGGAATGGTTAAATCTAGCTAATTAATAAATGTATAACCTCACATAGTTATTTTCGTAGTAAGAATACTTCCATCCACTCTTTTAGCATTTTTCAAGAATACCATATGTTGTCATTAAATGTAGGCACCATGCTGTACAGTAGATCTCTTGAACTATTTCTTTTAACTAAAATATGTATTTTTTGACCAATATCTCCCTTAGCCCTGCCTCCCCTGGCCATATCTGCCTCTGTTAGCCACTATTCTGCTTTACTTCTATGAGATTAACTGTTTTAGATTCCACACACGAGTGAGATCATGTGATTATCTGTCTTTCTGTGCTTGGTTTATTTCACTTGACATAATTTCCCCCAGGTTTATCCGTTTATCCATGCCGTCGCAAATAGCAGGATTTCCTTTTTTATGGCTGAATGGTATTTAGTCTTCCATTGTTGTACAGTTGACCTTTGAACAACTTGGGGGTTAGGGACACTGACCCTCTGTATAGTCAAAAATCTGAGTGTAACTTTTGACTCCCTGAAAGCTTAACTACTCAGAAAACCTGCTATTGTCTAGAAGCATTATGAATAACACACAGTCACTCAACATGTATTTTGCATGTTATACATATTGTATACTGTATTCTTAAAGTACAGTAAGCTGGAGAAAATAGTAAGACAATCATATGGAAGAGAAATTATCTTTACTGTTATAGCAGAGGTGGATTACCATAACGGCCTTTGTTCTCCTCATCTTCATGGTGAGTGGGCTGAGAAGGAAGAGAGGGGCGTGCGTAAGCGTGCGTAAGAGGGGCGTGGGTCAGGGAGCAGAGGCAAGAGAAAGATAGACATAAGCAGACCCGCACATCTCAAACCCATGTCATTGGAGGATCAGCTATCCATTCAGTGCCTGCATCCATTTATCCATAATCTTTCTGGAGTTTTTTGGAGACAAGAGTCTCCTTTTGTCACCCACAGTAGAGTGCTGTGGCATCATAGCTCACAGCAGCCTCAAACTCTTGTGCTTAAGCAGTCCTCTTGCCTAGGCCTCCCAAGTAGCTGGGACTTGTGCCCACCACAATGCCTAGCTGTTTTTTTTAGAAACAGGGTCTTGTTCTCAGGGTGGTCTGGAACCCATGAGCTCAGGCAATCCACCCACCTCAGCCTCCCAGAGTGCTGGGATTACAGGTGTGAGCCATGGCACCTGGCCCCATTTATCCATAATCTTAAACCAACTGATAGGGAGCCTTAACTGTACTTGCAAATGCCAGTTGCAGTGTCACAGAGCAAAATCACAGGCATGGAGCCTCATTATAGTCCCAGAATCAGGGATTGGGGCTGGAAACTGGGGGGTGCATCTTGAGACTTGGCTTGCTGCAATGTGCCCTCTTGGCCCTCCCATATGCTGGATGCACCCCTCCCCACGTGACCAAGGATCCACCTTCACACTCAGTTGGACGGTGTCAGTGAGAGGCTCATAATCTCATTGAGTAGGCATCTGAGTGGGGTATGGACGAGGCTCCAGGAGGTGGTCTGTGCAGCCTCTGGGCACCACTCCTTGTTACCTGTGGAACTGTGACAAGTGTGACGGGTCACATCCTTCAACAAGATGCACACAGGCCCAGGAAATGGGCTCTCTTCAAAAGGCAGGAAAAGGGAAGAAACAAGCCCGGTAAACTCGGGCTTTCCCCTGGTTCCGTGCTTCATCCTCTGGAAGGGGTTCTGCCCTGAGGTTTCTTTTTTCATGAAAAGTATTTGTCAGCCTCTTGCTGCCAGTGGCATTGGGTCTGTCGGCCGTTTTCCTGGCCCTCTGTCCGTCACTGTGAGCCGATGGTGTTTCTGGATATCAAGGGACATGCTCAACTGGACATGCTCTCAGCATTCCTAGGTGCCTCTTATTTGGTTGAGATCTTTTGTGAGACCCTTCATCTCTGTGACCTCTTGCTCTTTCCTAGATTTAGTGAAGATTGCATGGTCAGAACCTCATGCTTTTCTCTCTGCCACTGATTCACAGACATTTCCTAATTTCAGCTTTTTTTGCTATCTGGAGGGGCTGTTTGTTCATTTTGTTAACAGTCCTACACAGATTTCTCTCATTTTGAAGACAGCACCTGTAAGATTTTGATTGGAAATTTTCTCAGCTAAACATCTCAGGTTTATCACCATGAGTTCTGATTTTCATGTCACTGCAGGACACTACATCCCTGCTATTCTCTACTCTGTACCAAGGGTCTCCTTTTACTGACCAACTGTCCAAGGCAACCTAGACCTTTTCTCTCTTGCTCCTCAAAATTCTTCCTGTGGTGTCAGGGTCCTGTCTTGGGTTCTGCCTCCTGAAGCCTAGGGGTGAGGCAGTTCAACTGGTGTGCGGTCTGCCTAGGAGAGCACAGATCAAGTGGCAGATGAAGGGCAGTGGAGGTGACAGTCTCACCTGGGGTTCCTGGTCCCATGAACACTTGGTGTGTTGTCCTAGAGTGAACATTTGAAACAGAAGAATAATAATTATATTTGCCCTTCAGCTCAGTATGCCTGAAAGGAGGCCAACCCAGAGACCTTATGTAGTACTTTTTGTGCAATAGTGGGTTGAAGCCAAATGTATGATTTTGTGGAAGCGAGAAGTTAAATCAATAAAAACCAATCTTCAACAAACCAGGAAAAATTCATTTTGTAAAGTGTACATGTAAACCTGTGAGAAGTCTGTGGACTCTTAATTGTATATGTAAAGAGTAATCCACTTTCCTAATCATGAATGTGCAAAATGTTGTTTTCATTTCACCATTGTAGGGCTTTTAATAAAATGTATGCCACATGCTCACGAGAGCACTATGAAAAATGTTTGCATTGCTTTTTTTCAGATACATTAATACAACCTTCTAAAAAACAATTTGTCTTTCCAAGTGACTGAAGCTGTATCCTTTGACTCTTTAATTTCCTTTCATGATATTTGTCCTAAAGAAATACAGAAATGGGCTCAGCGCCTATAGCTCAACCGGCTAAGGCGCCAGCCACGTACACCTAAGATGGTGGGTTCGAATCCCCAGCCCGGACCAGCCAAACAACAATGACGGCTGCAACCAAAAAATAGCCAGGCGTTGTGGTGGGTGCCTGTAGTCCCAGCTACTCGGGAGGCTGAGGCAAGAGAATCACCTAAGCCCAAGAGATGGAGGTTGCTGTGAGCAGTGTGCTGCCAGGGCACTCTACCAAGGGCAATAAAGTGAATAAAGAAATACAGAAAAAGCTTGGTGGACAATGCATGCATCTTTAACAATTATTAGGTTGTTTCCTACCTTCTCCTACCTAAATCATAGAGTACCCTCTTGACCAGCCATTCTCAACCTGTGGGTCGTGACCCCTTTTTAACAAGAAAAATACATTGTGGCATTAGGAAGGTTGAGAACCACTGCTCTTGACTATATGTGTTCTTGTCTTAGCAATGGGAAAAATAAGGTCCCTCCCTCCCCCAGGGAATTCTTAAGATTCATGTGAGAGCTGATGTACTGCCCTCTCTCTGCAGAAACAAGCACATCATGATTGACTTGGGCACCGGCAACAACAACAAGATTAACTGGGCCATGGAGGACAAGCAGGAGATGGTGGACATCATAGAGACTGTGTACCGTGGGGCCCGCAAAGGCCGCGGTCTGGTTGTGTCTCCCAAGGACTATTCCACCAAGTACAGATACTGAGCAAGTATCAGTCTGTGGATAAATACTGTGGAGCTGTTTTTTTATGCAGAGATGTTTCAAACTGTTGAGAGCCTTTGGAAGCTGGAGGGCTGAAAGATCTGTGAGATATGATCACAGGGTCTTAACTAGCTGAAATAAAAAAATGTGGTGATAGGACCAGTTGTGATTGTTTGTTCTTGAGGTACTTGATGTATAAATGACAGATTTTTAGTTAAAGTTAATTCTTACCTTTACCCTTGGAGTGAGAGTAAGGTATTTATCCTGTGAGGCTCTCATGTGGTGCATAGTGGTATAAAAGTGCTCACAGCTACTGTTAGATTGAATTTTTTTTTTTTTTTTTTTTGAGGCAGTCTCACTCTCTTGTCCAGGCTGGAGTCGTCATAGCTCACTACAACCTCCAACTTGTGAGCTCAAGCAGTCCTTCTGCCTCTGCCTCCCAAGTAGCTGGGACTGCATGTACCCATCACCACACATGCTTAATTTTATTATTTGTAGAGACAGGGTCTCGCTATTGCCTAGGTATTATCCAGGCTGGTCTCAAACTCCTGATTTCAAGTGATTGTCTCACCTTAGCCTCCCAAAGTATTGGGGTATAGGTATGAGCCAGTGTATGCAGCCAATTTGTTATAGTGAAAACACAAGGATTTGGAAAAGAGGGAAACCCATTTTTTACACAGACATACAAATGAGTGTGTACTTTTTAAATTGATTTAAAAGTCAAATGAAAATCTACAGTTTCTAGTGTTAATTTTTGCATGTGACAATAGTGACTACAATATCACATTACAATAAGGGGTTAGTGAAAAAATCCATGTGACCTCAAGTACCAGGCATACAACACATTCAATATGTCACTCCTAATTTTCCTCCAAAGAAGGTAAAACATAACCAGTAAGCACATAAAAAGATACTCAGCATCATTGCCTGTTAGTGAACTGCAAATCAAAACTGCAATGAGACACCAGTTCACAGCCATTGGGGCCAGTAGGCTTGAGGAGTCAGATTATAGCAAGTATTGTGAGGACATGGAGAGACTGAAACCCTCAAACTACTGGGAGAGGGCAAGAGGGTCCACTCATTTTAGAAAAGGGACAGGCTGGTCCTCAGAAAGTTGACCATCATGGTACTATTTGACCGATCTCTCGCCTAGGTATTTACCCAAGACGACTGAAAATACATGTTTACATAGAAATTTGTACACAGCAGCATTGTTCACAGTAGCCAAAAATGTGGAAACCCAGGTGTCCGTCCGCAGACAAATGGAAAATAAAATGTGGTCCCTCCATGCAAAGGAATATACAATCATAAAGGTAAATGAAGTAGTGGTACGTGCTATGACATGGATGAAGCCAGTCACTATGTGTGATTGCATTGATAGGGGCTGTCCAGAACAGGCAAGTCTGTAAAGGCAGATCAGTGCTTGCTTAAGACTGAGTGGGATGGGGGAGTGAAGAGTTGTAACCAATAGGCACAAGGTTTCTTTTCTTTTTTTTTTTTTTTTTTTTTTTACGTAACCTCCCACTCCTGGGCTTAAGCGTTTCTCTTGCCTCAGGCTCCCAAGTAGGGCTACAAGTGCCCACCACAATGCTTGGCTATTTTTTGGTTGTAGTTGTCATTGTTATTTGGCAGGCCCAGGCTAGATTCGAATCCGCCAGCTCTGATGTAGGTGGCTGGCATCTTACCCGCTTGAGCTACAGGTGCTGAGCCAAGGTATCTTTTGAGACAAAACATTCTATGTGTGAAAGTTTCACAATTCTGATTATATCAAAAACCATGGGATTGTATCTTTTTTTTTTTTGAGACGGAGCCTCAAGCTATCCCCCTGTGTAGAGTGCCATGGCATCACGCTCACAGCAACCTCCAACTCCTGGGCTCAAGCGAGTCTCCTGCCTCAGCCAAGTAGCTGGGACTACAGGCGCCCGCCACAACGCCTGGCCATTTTTTGGTTGTAGCCGTCGTTGTTTGGCAGGCCCGGGCTGGGGATTCGAACCTGCCACCTTAGGTTATGTGGCTGGCGCCTTAGCTGATTGAGCCACAGGCGCTGAGCCGGATTATATCTTTTTTTTTTGTAGGGGCTGGGTTTGAACCCTCCACCTCCAGCATATGGGGCTGGCACCCTACTCCTTTGAGCCACAGGCATGGCCCAGAATTATATCTTTTTTTTTTTTTCACATTTTTTTTAAATTAAATGATAGCTGTATACGTTAATGCAAACATGGGGCTCGGCGCCTATAGCTCAACCGGCTAAGGCGCCAGCCATGTACACCTAAGGTGGCGGGTTTGAATCCCCAGCCCGGACCTGCCAAACAACAATAATGGCTGCAACCAAAAAATAGCCGGGCATTGTGGCGGGCGCCTGTGGTCCCAGCTACTTGGGAGGCGGAGGCAAGAGACTCGCTTGAGCCCAGGAGTTGGAGGTTGCTGTGAGCTGTAAT
>CAUYTI010047698.1:0-24974 GCA_963575145.1 Galago senegalensis
CCTGTGGTCCCAGCTACTTGGGAGGCAGAGGCAAGAGACTCGCTTGAGCCCAGGAGTTGGAGGTTGCTGTGAGCTGTAATGCCATGGCACTCTACCCAGGGGGACAGCTTGAGGCTCTGTCTCAAAAAAAAAAAGAAAATACTAAAGCACATCATATGTCCTAAAGTAGTACAGTACGTTAATGTCACATACTTCTTTTTTGAGTTGTGTGTACGATATAGAATGATCTCTTGGCTCAGCGCCTATAATTCAAGTGGCTAGGGCGTCAGCCACATACACCAAAGCTGGCGGGTTGGCTCGGCACCTGTGGCTCAAGTGGCTAAGGCGCCAGCCACATACACCTAAGGTGGCGGGTTTGAATCCAGCCCAGGACGGCAAACAACAATGACGGCTGCAACCAAAAAAAATAGCCAGGCATTGTGGTGGGCACCTGTGGTCCCAGATACTTGGGAGGCTGAGGCAGGAGACTCGCTTGAGCCCAGGAGTTGGAGGTTGCTGTGAGCTGTGGTGCCACGGCACTCTGCCCTGGGGGTTAGCTTAGGCTATTTCTAAAAAAAAAAAAAAAAAAAAGAAAAAAAAAAAAAGAATGGAAACAGCCTACACGTCTAACAACAATTAAGTAAATTGTGACATGTTCACACAACAAAATACTATAAAGCCATGAAGAAGAATGAGCTAGATTTTGGGGGACTGATATACAACTATCTCCAAGATACACTGAAAAGTAAAGAATTAAAGCAAATTACAAAGAATACATGTTTTAATCCCATGTATGTGAGAGAAGAAAAAACTAGGGAGATGCAATTGAGCTGTGAGAGGCAAAGGTTCATCATAGCAGAGCTGGAGGCAATAAATGCAAAAAGAAAAAAAGTGTATCTACACTCTGAAAAGAAACTCATAATCTGAAATGAGTTACGTGAGCCACCTATGTATGCTGGAAAGTAATTATTCAGATGGGGCTACTTTTTTCCAGATCCTACTTTATTTAGAGAACCATTTCCTAACATTCTCAAATTCAGGATGCATAAAAGTCAGTGTGTCATATGGTATACACACCAAAAACCACATATACTATATTTTAAGAGATATTTTAAAGGACTTTTAAAGGTCATTTTTGCTGTATCTTAAAGCTAAAATTTTTATTATTTCAAAATATTAAGGGGGTACAAATGTGTTTGGTTACATAAATCATTTGGAGTGCTTGAGTCACGGCTATTAAGTGTGCCCATCACCCAGTGTTCATTGTGCCTGTTAGGTATGTTTTTGCCCCTCATTTCCTTCCCCCTCCCCCCGCTTGATTTCTACTGAGTTTCACTTCCCTCTGTGCACCTCTGTGCTCAGCAATTAGTTCCAATTTAATAGCGAGTAAATTTGGTAATTGTTTTTCCATTTTTTAGATACTTCACTTAGGATAATGGTCTCCAGTTCCATCCAGATTGTTGCAAAAGGCATCAGTCCCTTCTTTTTCATGGCTGGGTTGTACTCCATGGCATACACATACCGTATTTTTTAATCCACTCATGAATTGATGGGCACCCAAAGATTCCGCATCTTTCCAATTGTGAATTGTGTGGCAATGAATATTTGAGTGCATGTATGTTTTTGATAAAATCCCTTCTTTTTCTTCAATTAAAGACCCGTAGTAGGATTGCTAAATCGAATAGTAGGTCTACTTTTAGTTCCTTATGATAGCTATACTGTTTTCCATAGAGGTTGTACTAATTTGCAGCCCCTCCAGTTAATAAACATACCTTTCTCTCCGCATCTATGCAAACATATATTGTTTTTGGACTTTTTAATAAAAGGCATTATAGCACGGGTCAGATGATATCTCATTGTGGTTCTAAGTTGCATTTCTCCGAAAATTAGTGACGTTAAGCATTTTTCATATGTTTATTGTTCATTTGTCTATCTTCTTTTGAAAAGCTTCTGTCTGTGTCTTTTTAATGAGGTTGTTTGCTTTTTTCTTACTGATTTGCTTGAGTTCTTTGTAGATTCTAGATATTAACACTAGCCTCCAACATGAACTTCCGAAAATCAGCTAGGAACATCCTTCCACCCCACACGAAGATCATCCAGCACTGGCTCAAACAGTGATGATCACAGAGGAGTGGGTTAAAACAAAACACCTGTTCTACAGGCTCGTGGCAAACCTGCTGCTCACCTGTTTGGTCAACATTCCAGAGTAGGACACAAAAGCTCTGACTAGGGTCCTCTACTTTCCCTAACCAAACAGAAAGTTCCCAGCAACAGAGATCACATGTCCTGCAGTCCCAATGATCCAGAGCTGAGACAAGAGTAGCCAGAAGAGGGGAAACCAGCAAAGGAACCCTGGCAATATGAAAAACAAAATACTTTTATGCCTCCAAGGGATCACAATGGATCCACAGTAGTGGACTCCAACCACAAGGAAATTACTGAGCACCTGTTGGGTCCACTGTAGGTCTTCAAGAGGAAAGGTATGAGCTCCACTCTCTGGAAACCTGACTAGAGAGTGCACCAGCAGAGGGGAGGTGGCCACATTTGAAAGTGAGCAAGGCTTGGGTTGGAAAAGGCTGCTGCTTCTCTTCCCTTAGCATCCCTTCAGCCACTGCAGGGAGCTCCAGTCCCCTGGTTTTTATACCACCTGTCCCCATATGGCAGTTCCCAACTCCTGCCCAGACAGCAGGGGACTCTAGAAAATCTGTGTGATACCAGAACTTGGACTTCTGTATAGGCTTCCTTCTAGGGGGAGGGACCAGAGAGGCCAGAGTGCCAACTTGCTACCATTCAGACTCTTCCTTCCCTAGCCATTTCCCACTGTAGCTGAGAGTGCTGATTGAACCAAACTTTCAAAAAGCTGTTCTTCTAAAGCAGTAAATTTGGCCTTTATATTATCATTCCCTTACCTCATTCTCTACAGTTAAATGAACATATATCAGCAGAATTTTAGAGAGGAAAGAACACTTTAAAACATAGTGGAATTAAAATGTTACTTCAAAACAATTAGGACACAAAAAAAGACACATATCAGTAGGGTAAGGCTAGCTTCTTTGATACTTTTAGGCTTGTGACAGTTAACAAAAATCAAGCTCCCATAGATACTTTCAGTTACTGGAGTTTTTCTCCAACCAAGGCTTTGATGAAACTGTAATTCACTGATCTTCTGATCACTAAGGAAGAATCATTATGTATCTCTGCCATTATTCATCCTTTAAAGAGAGGGCAAAAAGGAGAAAACCTAGATACAGCCCTGAAAGCAGGTCAAAGTATGGGGGTCAAATGCAGAATCAAAGGCAGCTCCAGGGGAAGAGAAAAACTTTGATAGGGAAAGACTAGAGGTCCAAGAAATAGAGAAAGGCAATCCTGAGGACAGTGGGGAGATTGGATTAACCAAGTGAACATGGAGGTGCTAATAGGTAATTAGCAGATAATTAGTCCTTGGACTAATCTCACAAGGGTTCCTTTCTAGAGACTTACTGGAGGCAAACATTGAAGGATCAAAATGCTGGGGACAAAAGTTGTTCTCTGCAGAATAATCCAAACAGTTGGTTCTCATAAAATTTCCCAGAACTAGGGTTTTCCTTTCCTAGCACACAACACAGGAAACAAATGTTCTAAAAGGTGTCTTCTCTTCTTAGGCCTTACATCAAAATTTCTCTAAAATCCTCACATTTTACCTCAATGCACCTCCACCCTTGCCATCAGAACATAAAGGGGACGTAAAGCATTATACCTGTCACATGGATATTTTCACTACCAACATCATATTTAAAACAGAGTGCAATCTAATTATTCAATGAGCAGATTTTCAATCCAAATATGATTTATGAAAAGAAACAAGGCCAAACAGAAATGAAAGAGACACACAGGCCAAGATGAAAAGCCTTATTGTGGTATGCTTATTAACAGGTCATAAGAAAAAACCTAAAAAAAAAAAAAAAAAGAAGAAGAAGAAGAAACCTAATCATAGTTTTCAGGATCAACAGCATTTTTTTCCAAAATGGCTCCAGGGTGTGTGACAAAGGTCCCAAAGACTGGGACTCATCTGAAACCAGGTAGGAATATCTGTTCTGTCATTTTATAGTTCCATTACCCTGGAAGAATGACATTAGCTCTCAGCTTCAATAAAATGAAAGAAATCACAATTCTTGTCTTGCAAAGTCACTAATGGAATTAAATGAGATAGTGTGTGTAAAGTGCTTAGTCTAATGTGTGGCATGAACTTGGCACACAGTGAATATCACCTTTTGTCCTTGCTTCTCTCCATCCTGTGATACCATCACTTCTTCTGGGCCTTCTCCAGCCTTCCTGCCCTCATTCATCCATGCTGCTGGCCAGATGCCCTCTTCTCTTCTCAGCTCCCAATCTCTTGAATGAAACCTCACTTCCTACAATCATCATGTGTTTCATAATTGGACATTATTTTGATTAATTAAAATAACATATTTTAAGAAAGTGCCTTAGTAAAGTGACAAGTCTGGTTCATTACCAGCTTTGCGACTCCTGCAGTTCCCTCGCTTGTCCACTAGGTTTGGCAGTTAACAGTTGTCTTGAATTTACTTTATTAGCCTAACTCGTCGTTCTTGTTTATTTTACAGTGTTTATCTTTATTCCCAATTATTCTAACCCACAGAAAGAGAGCAAGGCCCTTAATACAATGGAGCATGACGTTTCAATTTTCACATGAGTCACACTTGTGAGTAATACATCCTTTTGTCTTGGGCTCGGTGCGTGCTGCAAATCAAAAGAGGATGGGAAGAGTTGGGGGCATGTAAACAGCTGGAGCACATTGTTAAGTTGACAGTATGGAAGAAGCTGAAGCTTTTCAAGGTCTGTGTAAGAAATAAAACTAGGAAGAATCATTTTACACCCATGGGAAGGATTTACTGGTTTATAAATATGATAAACCTTCCTTAATACTGGTGCTTTGAACTGGCTGAGCGCCTTTCAGCAGCGGATTCCAAAGCACTTCACTAGCAGTAAGCCTCAGGACCCTCGGGATGGAGGTATTATTTCTACTAGGTAAATAGATGCAAGGAGCGACTTGCTTAAGAACACGGAATAAGTCCCATCGAGCTTATATCCCAAGAACCCAGACCAAATCTAACCTCTAGGCTACTCTTGTCCCCACACTGTTATTCTGTAAAAGAAAACCAGTGATTTGAAATGTATACTCCACGGAGCATGAAGGATGCAGCCCTTTCCACCTGTTTTAACATGTTTTTGAAGTTTTGGTTGTTCTTGCACTGGCAGGATTTACAGATGATTAGTTCGGAGCGTCTTTTGTTTAAAGTGTCTCGTGTAGGGGATGAGAGAGCTCAGATGATCAAGGATCTTTCCAGGGCTTAGTCACTACTTGAGGTTCCGTCTAGTTGGGTGGTGACCCTTAGGGAATATTTCAATGCTGGGAGAGGTAAGTATGTTGATTACCTTAACCCAGTCTTGAGGCAAGGTCAAGGTGGTTGTTCTAAAGTGAAAAATGAGAGAATATGGATCAGGCTGTTTGGGCTGTATGCAAGAGAATCCCACGAATCCCCTGAACGTTGACAGAAAGTACAGAAGAGTATAATCTTAGAAGCAAAAAATGATCTTTCTTTGAGAAGAACAAATTAAAACTGTAAGCCAACTCCCCTGGAAGAAGGGACAGAAGAAGCAGGTAGGGATGGGGAATGAAAAGTGAATTGGCAAGCACGTTTCAGAAGAGGTGTGTAAATTCACTGGACCAGGACGATCAGGAAATAAGCAACCAGGTGATTGTGAGTTGTTGGGAAGATGATTTTATCACACTAATATCCTAAAGGATAAAATAAAATAAACATCCTTGGATTCTAAATGGAAATTTGTATCCATTTGATTATCTGGTTCAGGCATAACAGGTCAAAAATATTTGTAAACCATTAACATAAAGGTCAATAGGAATATTATTATAAACATTCCTGTAATAACTGCCAAAGGTGATAAATGGAAGAATAATTAAATATTTTTACTTACTCAGGGTGCTGCACTAATAAAGTCTTTTCTAACACCCCTGTCCTATCTAAATACACAAAAACTTTCTGAGATAAACATATAACCACCATCCAAACTTTATCATCTAAGACAGTGGTTCTCACCCTGTGGGTCTCGACCCACAGGAACTCTATTAAAGGGTTGCGGCATTAAAAAGGTTAAGAACCACTGAAAGAGAACATCACCATCAAAAACTTTTGGAGACGAATGTGTGTGGTAAAACTTCCAGCTGAACTTCATCATCAGCTTCAGCAGCAGTGAGGTCACATTCCATTTTTTCTTTCCTTCCTTTCAATTTATAAGATCTGGGAACAGGAAGGTATTGACTTTGTGATGTTAATAGAACAATGATGGATGCTAAGGATGTCCCTGGCTCTAAATATTGCCCCCAGCAAGGAAACATTCCTGTAATAATATTTAGCAAGCTAGTGCTTTCATTTTTGAACACCCAAATTATTTTTCTTGTGATTTTTCTTGCAATTCCTTCAAGAATTAAGGATGAATTGGCATTTTGGTTAAAGCAGAAAGAAGGCTTACAGAGCCAGGCAAGTCCACGTAACACCTGCTCAGATCCACTCACAGTTTTGAGGGAGGTGGGGAGGAAAGGGCACATTGATAGTGCCTTTGCAAAAGGGACCTTATCTACAGACAATCTCAGTTGCAATTCTATACAACATCCTGTTGTGCCATGGAACATTTTTGTCTGCGTTACTATACAAACTACACATTTAGGGTTTAAGTTTCCTTTTTATCAGGCAACAGGGGAAACAGCACTGTCTTCAATAGAGATTCTGTAGCATTTGGCTCTTCCCTTCACCGTGAACTCCCTCTAGGAGAAAGTGATACACACAGCCGTGGTTTCCATACGTGTTTACCAGTACTTTACGCTCCAGTATATAAACAGACAAAACATTATTTATTTGTATATTTATTTCATGTAATTACCTTGGAACATTGATGTATTATAAAATCAATCATTGACTACAACTAATATTTTGATTTAGAAAATAATTTGAAATCAGCCTCAATATTTTATTTTTTGCTATATTTTGTTTTGGTTGTACAGTATTGAGAAAAAATTCTAAATCAACCATGTAGGTCTACGAATGGTGGAATTTTTGAACAGCTCTCCTTGTGATCTCGCCATCAATTCAATTTCTTCCAAAAAAGTGAGTAGGAACATTTCATTCCAAAAATGGAATCACCAACAATATGTAACAATTACTCCTTCTTTTTCATCAATATGAAGGGAGTAAGGAAAGCACTCAAAATGACAGTAAATGTCCCAAATTATGCTGAACAAGATAGCTTACCATTTATTACTGTACTGCTATACAGTTTTGCTAGGAGCTGTGTCCTGATTGGTTCCTGGGCTTGACCCAGTGTTTCCTTGAGCACAACATACATGTGACAGTTATACAGTACTGCCTGAGTAGATGTGAGAAGTCCTGAATTTTTAAAGAACATTTAAGCACCATTATATTCATAATCACTGACACATTTCGGAGAAGTAAAACTATTTTTAGACAAAACAGGAATAGCCGTGTTCTGAGTCTATATAAAACTGAGTTAGCATACAAGACATCAGTGGTATCTAAAGAGTTAAACTTAATACCTAGCACATTGACCAGGCTTGCCATTTCTCTTCTTTTTTTTTAATAGTTAAAGTATATCTCAAGAATAAAATATAACCCAAACATTTCAGGGTCCGGGAAGAACTTTGCAGAATACCTCTCGTATCTGGCACAGTTCCTGTCCTGGAACAGAATAGGTATAAATGTATGTTGAATGGTAATAGATTTTTGTTCAAAACTCTTTGGCACAATCTAGCAAAAGTTTCTCAGTCTCTTTAAGGGGAGGTGGAGTAGAAATCTAAGTCATTCTGCTCTGTTATCTATCCTTGTACTTATCCTCTTAAGTTTATATGTCATAATCATTTCATAATGGAGGTTTTTGGATGGGTAATTGGAGGTCTATATCAATATCCCAATATCATAGTTCAAAAATCAAGACAAAACAACACTTACAAGGACTGTTAATGAGTAAGACATGGAATTGTAATTTGTGGGGCCACAAAACCCGTTCTCCAGCTCACTGTCTTTGGCACTCTCTGCCTCTCCCTCCATTTCCTGGTTCCCCCATGAAGTCAAAGCATTACGTATAATTTTAGAGTTGGCCAGAAAAAGCCACCAGGGCTAGGAGCTACACTTGTTCACATATAGAAGGATTGAAATAATAATGCATATCAGGTATACAATGTATACTGCATAATAAATAATATAAATCTATAATATATCTACATAGCATATGTGTAGAGTAAGTTTATGAAGGCTTGGAATTAAAAACCTTTCTTATTTGAGCATTTCACAGTAAGAAAGCTCTGCTATTCAGAAATAAGCATCATTCTTTCCTCTGCCACTTTGTCTTTGAAGACAGTTAAAGACTGGAATAGTTTTGCTCTTTTTCCTCTAGAAATGGAAAGTGTGCTAACCAAATAAACATAGAGTATTAGCACGGCACTGCTATAATTTTGCTAAAGCTCTGAAAAAATCATCTGTGTGGCATAAATAAGACTGAGGACAACAGCAAAGGATCAGGGTTTCTCAGCGCACAATGGTTGGCTTTGTACACTGGATGTTTTCTTTGGGGTTTTTTTCTCCTTGATAGAGTGGTAACAAAAGTAGAGCTTTCCCACTTGGTCCCAGTCATGGGGGTTTTCAGTCTATTGAGGGCAACTTTGGGCCTTATCTAAGCCTTTCACGATGGGCCACTTAGAAGGGAAGGCTCTGCTTCATTGGTCCCTGGACAGGAAAGAGGGGCTGCAGTGGGGACAAGGAGCAGGTCTCTGCTTAAACCGATCTGACAGCTTTGCACGAAAAAGATGTTGATCCCTGTTTATGGCATCTCTCTTCTCTCTTTATAATTCCCGTGGCTGATGTTACTTTTTAATAGCAAGTCTGATTGTCTGGGAAGGAGCTACGCTGTTCAATGCCTTGGAAAGCAATGGGAAGGGTGAGAAACATTCAGAAATGCTATCTGCAGAAGGTGTCTTCCTTTAGACTCCACAAAGCAGATTAACTCTGTATGTGTGTTCCCTCAAGCAGGTATACGCAGTATATATAATGTGAGAGCTTCTTGAATGGATAATTTGATTTAAAGAATTAAACCTTTTCCTTTATATACCTCTGCAACTTTTTTGGTACATTGAATATATTGTAAAATTCATATTGATTATTAGTACAGTAGAACCTCCATGGTTGACCACCTCCCTACATCGACCACCTCCTTAAGTTGCCCTAATTTTCATAGACCAGACATTCACCACCTGTACATACCAGTACAGTAGGCCTAGCTCCTTATGTGGACCACCTCTGTATGTTGACCAGTTTGTTGTTCAAAATTATATTCTAATGTCACAATAAATGCAGAGAATCCCACTGTCTCTGAGTTTGAAAAATACCTAGGAAAACATCAAAAATACTTATGATCTACTTTTACTTTTACCATTGACACTATCATTGTAGTAAGAAAAGAAAGGAAACTTCCGAGCACAGTTTAATTTTAAAAAGGATGCAGGGTATCTTTTAGAAAGATTTTCTTAATCATATGGATTAATTCTGACTTTCAACTTCAGATAAAAACTAGGATATCTCATAAGAAGGATTTGCAGCGTGGAGGGAACATTTTGCCAACCAGGAAAGGCTCCCAGGGTCTAAGTTATTAAAGTTACATTTATTGGTGATTATGTCTATTTCCTGTATAAAATGAAATTTCAAAACAAATGCTTTAAAAAGTTAAGAGAAGTCAACTAAGTGACATGGTTTTTATAAATAGAAAAAAGTGGCCATCTTCAAAGGGCCTCATATGGCTTGGCAGATTGAATAAAAGGAATCTAAGAGCTTACTATTAACCCCTCAGAAACGCTGACACAGTTGTAGCCACCCACCCAATACACACGCACAAGTACACAGCTTACACCTGGGGATATACAGCTTTAGCCCCATCAAGGGGCTCTTGTGACGCTTTAAAACAAGTAACTAGAGTTTGAGCCGTTGAGGCTATCCCTAAACCTTCTGGAGTGGAACAAGTCCACATAATTCTCTACAGCTCTTTCTAGTTGGTTAAGATGTGTGACATGCCACGCATAACGGAATTACTTCACCATTGGTGTCTCACATGAGCCACTTCAAATAGAAAAAAATAATAATAATCCTCTTGAGAATAAGAGATACTAGAAATTGGTCCCACCTTTATAGGAATTCAGTGTGCAGCCTTCTTCTGGACACTGAGAAGTCAAAACCGTGGACCCCAGCTGCTCCATCAGCCCTGCCACCTTCAGGAGAAGGGGAGATGATACTATAAATGAGCCTCCAGCTGCTGCAAGCCGAGTGCTTTGCCTCTGGGGATGGAGTTCTGATTTTTGATAAAAGTAAATATGGACACTAACAGCACCTCTGCTAAGCCTTGTGCAAGTACACAGACCGGTTTCATCTTACAAAATTCATCTTCAAGGAGTGGCCACAAAAATAACGTAAACCAGAAGGAACACTTACACCGATCTGTACCTGCTGCCCACTGAAATACTCATTCTGGTACAGCTGGAAAATAATAAAATCCTTGGCATGACGGAAAGGTAACATAGTCGGCTAGTTGGTTGACTTTTTTAGTTTTCAATTTGTTTGGGGTGGTGCTGTATAAATACAACCACAGCGCCCAAGTCACTACAATAACAAAATACAAACAAAAGGATGGCCCGACAGTACACAGTGACAATGGCCACGATACATGTGCCCTTGACACTCATTCTTTATTCCAACCAAATACATCTCAGTGAGAGCCAGATGCGATTTGACATTAGTAATTTGTTACTAGTGAGTCCTTGGTTGGCAGCAGGCCAGAGAGATACTATCCTTCCTTTCACCTCAAAGGAGCAAGGCCAATTTTTTGGATTAAGAAAGAATTGACTTACAGGAAGCCCTTCCCCGTCACTAACAGTGCAGCAACTTTTTAGAATTTCAGTCTCCTTCCAAAACTATGTTCAGTATCATACTAAACCACAGCATTTTCTTGATCTGAGATTCGTCCCTAAAGTCAAGGCCCAAAGAGATGTTTTTTGGTAAGCTTTGTTACCCTCCTTCTGAAGACTTTATTAAGCATTGCCCACAACTGGCCATGGGCCTGCTCCAGTACACAACTCTGGCTTTGCCCTGCCTGTCCTCTCGTCCTTTCTTCTCTCTGCCTATCATAAGAGAACTTGGCAACATCCTCCCTCCTCAGATCCACTAGGTGGATGTGAGGAACACTCATACTCCACTAGGAATTATCTCAAGATAACTTCCTCTACCTGGAATGCTTTTCCCTCAACCTGTTGGCTGTGTTGCTTCACAAGTATCCCTCAGTTATCCTCAAGGCCTTCCCTGATCATTCTATATAAACTGACCCACCAATACCATTTCTTTATTTTTATGTTGCATTATTCTTCCTCCGAGTCCTGACTTGCCAGGTTTGCATATTGGATGTTCCTCCCAGAATGTCCTTGTGGGCAGGACGTTGCATTTTTTTGTCCAATGCTATATCCTGTAATATATGGAACAATGCTTAGAAAATAGTATGCCCTTATGAGATATTGGTTGTACAAAGAGATAAATGAATGATAAAAGGTATTTGCCTTGTCTCAAAAAGTTTTGAAACAAATTGGGTCATTTATTGAGTTTTTGTGGTGTGTTGTTCTCAGACTTTGTAGGTGGCCCCAGAGACAGGGAATCAAAACCTAGGATCTGGGGGGATTGCTTTTAGGCTATTGGAAGGTCCAGGTTTGGTAACGGATTGGTGAAGGGATGACATCCCCACTAACTGTGGCCAGATCACAGGGTTAAAACCCTGAGTCTGCATTCAAAATTGTCTGAAGAATGGCTTTACTTTACTCTCTAGCCTTCTTGGTCTTGAGGTAAACATATACATTCTCAGTCAAACTGAGAATGAGCTTTTTTGTGTGTGCAACAGAGTCTCACTCTGTTGTTCAAGTTACAGTGCTATGGCATCAGCCTAGCTCACAGCAACCTCAAACTCCTGGGTTCAAATGATCCTCCTGCCTCAGCCTCCTGAGTTAACTGGGACTATAGGCACCTGCTTCAACACCCTACTAATTTTTCTATTTTCGTAGAGACAGGATCATGCTCTTGCTCAGGCTGGTCTCAAACTCCTGAGCTTAAGCAATTCTCTCACATCAGCCTCCAAAAGTGCTAGGATTACAGGTGGGAGCATGGCTGAAACTGAGCTGTTTTCTACTAGATGTGTTCATCCTACATCCCACAGTGCTCTGGTTATGATATTTTCAAATGTTCTTTCTACCCAACTCATCCTTCCCAGCATCCCTTAACCCTCACTACACATCTAAATTCCATGTCACCCATCTGTTGAGACCTCCTCTAGGAATCACGCCTTCCACAAAAATCTTGGTATACCCCGCATCACTGGCACCACCCTGGCTGGAGCAGATCCCTCCTCTCCACTCTGGCTGTTCGAGATCTTCTCCCCTATTGCACTACCACTCTCTACTGTGTGTTTGGAGGCTTTGGTTGTTTGTTTTTATTTGTGTGTTTTCATACAAGTCTTAACTTTGCTATTAGACCGAGCACAAAACACTTTTTTGCTCTTGCGAACCTGCCTCCACCCAGTTTACAAGTTCAAAGTCGTCCTTGCTCGCAGTGATTCCCAATTGCAGGCTCTCACTCCATGATGGGAAGAGGCTGGAGTGGGGGCATTGAGTATCTGATTCCAGGGTGGGGAGAACAGACATCCATGCCTGACCCCTTGTTACCCAACCCTTCAATCTGTGACACCCTAGATGATCTTCCTATGCTTGAGATTCACTAGACTACACTAGAAACAGCAGCGTTACGTGCTATTCACCACTGTATCCCTTAGTATCCAGCACAGAGCTGTGAATTTTCTGGGTACAGAACAAATGTTGAATGAATGAATGAATGAATGAATGCATTCATGGGCAACCTTTCTGTTCCCTCATACCTAGCACCTCCTTGATCCCAGGTTTGAAACGCACATCCTTAAGGCACGCCATAAAGCACCTTCATCTTTAATCCTTATCCCCCTCCACAGCCACCCACACCCTCTGACCAGGCATTTATCTCAGGGCACAAAATGCCATTTGCCCGCTGATCAAAGGCTGTGGGAATGGGCGGCAGGCACAGCTGCGCTCAGATCCTGCCCACACCCTTCCTGTTTGCAACAGCCCACCCCAAGGGCTATTATGTTCTCAGCAGGCTCAGCAGTGCCCCTCCTCCATCCCCTCATTCCCGGGTCCTTGCAGATACTCTGTGGGACTGAAGGGGCAGCCCCTGGCCCCTGGAGCCTGCTCTCAGCATTTCATTGTCCCCAAGCAGGGCACAGATAGCTAGCCAGACGCTCCTTTCCCCTTTCCTGGGACTCTGATAAGGCAGTAAAAACAGTTCTCTATTTTCCTACACAAAAGCTGACTTAGAAGAATGGGGTGGAGCAAAACTGATAACCAGTCCGAATTTGTTGCTTTTTGAAAAGAAATGTGGAGGGTGAGGGGATGAGGAAAGACTAAGAGCTTTGAGTTTCTGCTCTGGGTTGTAAAAGGCAACCTTTTTCCCACCACAATGTCCTTTGGCCAGCCTTAGAGCCTCATTTCATTTCTGTAAAAGACAATGCTTTCCTTGGGTCAGAGGGCACCAGTGACTCCTCCCGAGGTTGGCTTGGCTACCTGGGAGCCTCTTGTGTGACCCACTTACCCCGGTGTCACTTTAGAGGTCAGAATTAACCAGACAGGGGAGGACGAGGTTGCCCTCCTACACAGTTAACCTATATGGTCGGGCTTCGGGCTTCTTATCCTCACCTGCCGGTCAATTTTTTCTCATGACATGTTTGCGTTAGTGTGAGGAGATTCACACAAACTCCACATGCTCTCAGTTTATTCTGAGTGTCCCTGGTTAGGGACTCTTCAAAGAAACCATCTGGAGTGTACAAGTTATTTCTCAAGAGAAATCCTTCCGAGATGCAAGGGAACATTTCAGAACTATTAAGAAATGAGTATCGGTGCGATGGATGTGTTACTTAGGTCAATGTAATTATTTCACATTGTATATTGAAGCAGTACCCTGAATCCCATAAATGCATCAATATACAAAGTTATGATTGAATAAATAATAGTAATAAAAATCCTTCCAAGATACAGTTGGCGTTTGGTAAATGCAGAGGTTAAAAGAAAATGGTGTGAAGAAATGGAGGATCAACATTTTTATCTGGAACTGAATACAATGGGATGAAAGAGAGAAATACAATTTCAGAAACTGTTCCCTGCTAGAACATTGACCTGAGACTAGTGCTGGCCTCTTGCTGTCATCATCAGCTATAGAAACTTGTGCAATTAAAGGAAACTTCAGCCTTCATCAGAAAAATAAGAGGGTCTCCTGGAGCCAATTTAAGGAAATTAAATGGTCTGGGGTAAGGTCCCAATTTTGGCACTCATTTTTTAAGCAGCCAAGTTGATCCTCATGTATAATCAGGGTCGACAATCATTAACCAAGATGGTCTCCAAGGGGTGTTACCTGGTTCTAAAATTTTATTGTCCAAGTTTCTCTATTAATCTCTGTCACTTATCCAAGACTTGATTTGGAGCTCCTTACTAGTCCCTAAGTCTTTCTGGAATTGATGGAGAAAGAACTCCACGGTTGCTTCCTTTCTCACAACTGGAACATAAGAACAGGTGGTTAAGTGCCTGCTCAGCACCCCACCACCCAGTTTACAACCCACATAAAGGTTCTCAGAGAATTAAAGCAGCACCATATTCACAAGCTTAACTTACCCAAGAAAATACATTAAACTCAATTGAAATAGTAGCAGTGAGACAAGGACACAGACATAGAGAAATCTTACTAGATTAAAACTTTAGACTGGTCCATTTTTTGTCACGAACAAGGCAGCATTGAACAGGTGCCCTCTAAGCACAGATTGGAATGTGCCTCCTCTACTTTTCTGGACAAACAGAAAAGCTGGGTTTTTCTAGCTAGATCCTCGTCTTTACAAATCTCACTCTCTAGATTTTTGCTTGCAAAATTACAGTGTTTAAGTGCTGATCTCTCATTTCCCCCTTCTTCCTTCTGGCATCGAGCTTCCCGAGTTTCTAAGATCCATATTTCTTTTTTCATACTGGAATTGTTCATTTTTCCTTTTGAGAGTCTCTTCCATCACAGAGAAGTCTTGGGAAGGGCTCTTTGTGACCGTAGCCTACAGGCATCACCAATTCTCAAGTGGTTTTAAAATCAAATATGCAGCTGAGTAAATAGAAGAGGAATAAACAGCACAAAATTAAGTAAAATGCCAAACATCTCATACAGATGGAATACTTAGGCAACACAAGCAAAAGATAAATATAATTATGTCAACTTAGATCTTTAGAATAAAATCTCAGGATTGTAAAGGAGTCTCTGAGTCTTATAGGACAAACTCCCGAAGGATGCTCTCTTCAGCCAGCTAGCATCTGCCTGTACACCCAGTGAGGAAGTTCACTCTCTCCTAAGGCGTTCTATTCCGGTTTGATCTATTTTAATTAAATTCCAATTGAAGTCCAATATCAAATTAGAAGCACTGCAGATAATCATGAAGTCCCAAAGAAAACATTAGCTCCTAGCATGAAATAGAAAAAAGCATACATGAGAAGGAAGGTCATAGAATGGGGCACAGTGATCTGAGACATTTATGAATGTCCCTTAGAATCACTTCAGTCACTTTTGAAACTGCACGTTCCCAGGGACTTTCCATGTCCTCTCCTAGGGAGGACTAAGAGGCTATATTCCCATTCTGCTGTTAGGTAAAGAAAGAATTGATATAAATCTCTTCCTAAAGTGAATTTTTAAATAAGATGTGCATTTTTTGAAGTTCTAATTATTTGGCAAAATGTGCCCCGTCATGGGGTGGCGCCTGTGGCTCAAAGGAGGAGGGCACCAGTCCCATATGCTGGTGAAGGTGGTAGGTTCAAATCCAGCCCCAGCCAAAAAATGCAAAAAAAGAGGGCGATATCATGTGTTTAAGTTACTGGTTTAACGATCTTGAATCTATAGGAAGAATCGTAATCATCTCTGGTCTTCCTCCCAATTCTGGATTTGTAGGAAAACTAATGTAAAAACAATTGAGATCAGAGAGTATCCTTTTAGATCTGGTCTTTAAAGACTGAGTTTTAACCCAAGCTACTTCAAATAAATAATGTAGATAAAGAAAGTGAAGTTCTTAGGGATAAAGTATAAGCAATTTGCTCCCTGGAATTAGTTTCAAATCTTAATCTATGGGTTTCACTCCTTCAATCTGAAACTATTGTTTCTGAGCTGCTTGTATTAATCAAGGTAGTGAAATCTCACGCCTATCTTGAGTTTTCAGTATAAATAGAGACAAGTTTATTGTCAAGTGCCACGGGTCCACGTGGTGCTCAAAAATGATTATCTTTTTCCAGAACTATATTTTCCAAGATGGGAAAGAAAAGGATAATAATAGCAGGTACTTATTAAATATTCGCTGTGAGCCTGGGACTATGCTGAGAGTCTTACATAGACACGGTGGTTCATGTGCAACTTAAAATAGATGGCTATTTTATTTTTGATCTATTTGAATTAATTATTATCTCCTTTAAAAGAATAGTGATGATTCACTCTCTCTGATGCCACTTCAGGATACTAGAAAATTGCATCATCCGCCCAGCTTTCCAGAGGCATCACATGTATGTGGCACTTTAAACTTCTCAGAGCACTTTTCATATCTATAATCTCCTTAAAAACCCTGTGTTGCAGATAGGGCAGACATGGTAAACCTGAGAAGATGCTGGATAGAATCACCCAAGGACAACCAAATATGGAAGAGCAGAGCTAAAAATATAAGCTAAATGCCATGGGGTCTTCTGTCCTTATTTATAAAAATCAGACAATTTATAGGCTGTTTTCAAGTTTCCTTCTCATTTCAAAAGCTCCACCCTATAAATCCTGTCCCCGATTAAGAGATAATCTGCTGTCTTAACTTCTAGAATGTTTAAAAAATAGTTACCATCAATTTTAGGCTCATCTCCCCTTCAAGGATTTAAACAAGGGTTATAACTTTAGAAATCCACTGTAATTCCACCAAACTAGGCATTTTTTAGGGGCTCTGGGAATTGGAGAGAGAGATGAGCTAAAGTCCCTAAGATTCCTAAATCTCTTTTGGAAGGAGGAAGGAAAGAGAATTTCACCTGGTGGAAATAGAGAAGTCATCGGTAAGCCCAGTTAGTAAGGTTTTACATTAACTGGTTTTCAGCATGATATATGAAAGTAACTTGTTGCAGGGCTGAATTCTGTAGCAAATTCTCTAAGTTTGGGGAACTAAAGCAGAGAGCCATGTCCTACCACAGAAGATTTGTCTGTTTGTTCCACATTATTCTTAGTGCTTGTCCAGTGCTTAGCCCAGAGACTGGAGTCAATGATTTGTGGGTTTTTAAAGAAATAATTGATTAAGTAAATAAGAAATTATTTTAAAGTATCAATAGTGCTATAAATGCACTTATTACCCTTTCAACAAATATTTATTGATTGTTGCTCTAGACAGACATAATACCTGTCCACATGGAGTTTGTAGTTTACTGAGGGGAGTAGATTAAACAACTAATCATAAAATTAATTTGTGACTCCAATAGGAGTTGTCCCCTCCACCCTAGGATCATTTCTTTCTCACATCTGCTTTCAGGCCATCTAGTTGACCACTGCTTTTTGAGCAAAGGGTTCCTTCCTACTCTACCATGGGCCACAGACCACAGTGTACCAGTTGCTCCTCATGAGGACCCCTGTACCTCTGTTTCTTCCGTGAGGCCCTGTGGGGAGGATGAAGGGGTAATCACCTCTGTTGGGTGCCCCATCTCTTACTTTCTCCATAACTTTACCATACAAATCTGTATGCATATGTAGAGATCACTGAACGGTGGAGCAAAATTAAGAGGAGTCACCAAAAAATGAAGGAAGAAATGTCCAACTATATGCTGTCTGTAAGATTTCCATAGCTCAGAAGGAGATTTCCCCCAAAGTGATACCCTCTGTAAGGGAGTGACCCTGTTCTGAACCACATCCTCCAGGGCCAGGCTAGTCCTTCTTTCACCTGAGAGCACCATCTTTAAGTCTCCATCTACCTTTGGGGAAAGATGCTTTTATTATTATCATGATATTCAGAATATAGTAATAGTTTGTCTGTCTGTCTGTCTCTCTCTCTCTCTCATGCACACACACGCACACACACAGAGTGTATATAAACCTGGGCTGTCTTTTTTGGTGGTGACTTAGTGGGAGAGGGCAGTAGACCTCACAGGGTAGCCCTGGCCATGCCTCCTGCCCAGACCACCTGTGGAGCTGCCTCTGTCTGAGTCTCTCTTACTGGGAGGCAGGCGTTGGATATATCTTCCAAGACTGACTCCACAGAGGAGTATGAGAGATGGCAGGCATCTCCAGACAGTGGTTCTGCTCCTAACAGGCTACCCCCAAATAGTTAGGAACTGGATAGAAAGCTTCCTATTTCCCTACCAGAACTCTCCCTGTCCCCATGTTTCCCCATTCTGGAAGAAAAAGCAAGAGAGTGCTGCAAGTTGCCAGTAAGAGTGGCCAGAGAGGGGCTGGGATCAGAAGCCAAGGACAGGAGGTTTGTAGTTGGGAGCAGGAATGCTGGCAGAAAGTAGGGATCCAGGCAGAAAGTTCAACTACCTTTATGTCAGCGCAGTGCCTTTACTGAGCACCTGCTGAGCGCAGGCCCTGTGCCAAGGCTGTAAATCTCAGCAATGGACAAGCAACAAGTAATAACAGAGCCCGCGGGCTCTGTCAGGAAGATGTCTCCCAGGCACCGTGGGAACGCAGCAGCAGGGCGACTGGGGAAGGGATCCGGGCAGAGAGGCCGGCTCCTGCACCAGGAGATAGGGAGCAGGGGGGCAGAAGTGGGACCTGCGGGGTGGAGTCGGAGATTGAAATTCAAGTTTTCGGGGAAAACTACTGGTAGGTAATTCCAGATGAGCCAGACTCCAGGGCGGGAGTTACGCACCAGCAGGGTGGCTACCCGCTTTGCTGTCAGCGCCGGTGCAGGGGAGCCACGCAGCTTGCTGCAGACACCACGTGGGGACAGGGGCACCCCTTCCCTGAGGCTCTCAATGCAGGAGCTTAGTATGTTTTTTGGTTTCCCTCTTGGCCTCCCTGCTGCTTCAGACTTCAGGAGCCCTGAAGACCTGGACACAGAGGTGCCACCGGCGCCAAGGTCCCTGGCTCTGCTTCTCTGGCGGAGGCCCCTGCCCCGACCACATTCTCCCCTGGGCCCTGGCGCTGCGTCCTCCAGGCTTCACCTTTGTTTTCCTAGCCTGTTCCTCCCTGGGTTGTTTGTGTAAGAAACCCTCTCTCCTGCTTCCTGTGTCTCTGTCGCTTCCTCCCGTTGCCATTCTACACTGGGGTACTGACTGCCATTGTTTTTCTTTCTAACCACAATTCCAGTCCCTGGGAATGGCAGGGAGGTGCGGGCCGGTTGGGAACCGCTCTCAAGCCCCAGAATATCACAGTTGGGTGGTGGGAGCGGTTTGCTTGTCAGCTGGGGAAGGAAGAAACTCAATATCAGGAGACAGCTTCTTGCCAATTAATCCTCAGACAGTACACGAAGACATGTTCCCAGGGGCGGAGACGGAGCCGTCTGAGAGTGCGGATAACCATCTTCGCCAGAGGAAGCTGCGACCGACCGTCTCACTTGCTTTCTGACTTTTTGACATATCCTTTCAGACTGACTGAAAAATAAACTGAGCCTTACTTATAGGGGAGCTATACAGAAATGCAAAACTAGGTGCTAGGCACATAGATCCCTCTTTAGAAATGGATTTCCTCGTAGTTCTCCTCAGTGCTCCAAAGTTAGCACTTTTGATCAGACCCACTATTCCCCTGCTCGCATTGAAGTGTAAGAGAAACTACTTTAAGTTTTCCAGGCAGCGTTTAAATCAGATAGGTTCTCCCTGGAGCTGGGATCCTGGCTTGTTCTCTTGAGCACCAGGAGAAGAAACTGAAAAAGTAGCTGGCTTGGGGAAAGCAGAATAAGGTGCATTTTTATTTAACATCAAAAAGCCACCGAGTGCTTTACATAGGTATCCAAAAACAAAGAGAAAGAACACTGGGGTTCACATCCTATGGAAGGACTAAACCAATGACACAGGAGCTTCGTTTGTAACCCCAGGGGGGTGGGGGGTTGTTTTGTTTTGTTTTTTAGTACAACTCCAGCAAAGTGAGTGAGATTTAAAGAGAAGGCAACTTCAACTTGGTTTCCCTAAGCTATGTATTGAAAGACATGATGTTGCTGACTGTAGCTACCAGAAGATGATGGTTTTATTTTGGTAACATTTGTTCCATAAAGTTTTCATGGTTTTTTGCCAGCTCTTTTCATTACACTTTCCCCACCAGTTATGACACGAAGGGTCACTCATCAAAGAGGTTTTGTTTATTTAAAGTTTTTAAGGGCAATGTGGTTACCAGGAACATGTCAACTTCTAGGTTTCTGTTAGAGTGGTAGAGAATTATAAAGCACACATATAAAAGAAACATATAAAACTCCTTTATTTCAAATAAAGTTGTGGTTTTCATTAAAGGAGTCAAGCCTCCCTGCCCTGTGCCACCCCCACACTACAAAGCTGCTGATCTTGGTACACTATTGAAATATCAATCAGTCACATTTTAGGAACACACTTGAATTTGCCAGATCCTCTTCAGGCCCTCCTCCTTCCCCTCTCCTGAAAAGCAATCAGATGCATAAAAATCATTGAAGAGAAGATGTTCTATTAAATATAGGAGGATTCTTTTTAAAAAAAATGGAGACTTCTTTTTCAAAATAGAGTATTTGTGCAAGAGTCTTTTATGGCTGAAATTAAATTGCTGCTCTTTCTTGAGTTATAAATGAACTCCAGAGCATAATGAAATATTGAAAGATGAAATGAAATGATTTCTGAATTCTACTTCAAAATGCAGGGAGGTGAGTGGGTGAAGGTTTAAGTCAAAGAAGGCTGACATTCATAATAGCTGGAGCTGACAGGTGCCAGAGTACTAATTAGAGCATTCTGGCTACTGAAAGGTTCTGGACCCAAGGATAAAATCATTCCAAGACATGAGACAAAGGAAAACAGAGATCCACTTCGTGCAATTAAAGTGGCTTTTATTCCACCTGGAGTGCAGGTGGGGTGAGATTCCTGACTAGGGAGAAATCCACACGTGGGCTATGGTGGGCAGGGATTTAAGGGTTAGGACTGCCAGGATTGGGCTGCCCATAGTTTTACCTGGGCAGGTTGGTGGGACAAGGTTAGGGGGGCCTGGATTGGTCTGTTCACTATTTCCTGGGAGGAACAAGCTTTCCAGGAAAGGGATCCTTCCTGGAAGGGTCAGTAACCTGATTCTATCGGCTACTTTTGCATATTTTGACTACTCAATAATAATAATTTACAAAATAAATGTGCTTTCCTTTATAGAGAATTATCTATTATTATTTCTTCATTTAGTTCTTTTAATCAAATAGCACTTTCCTAACATGCTATTCTGATGCTGTCTTCTCACAGAGATCAGAAGTACTGAAAATACAACAATCTGAGCAGGGATATCACTTTTCAGCTGTTCACTGAAAGAAATGCACATCATGAAACTACATGCAAATGACTTGACATTATTAGGGGAGTTAATAGCCCAGTCTAATCCATTTCCAGTTCAGACTCTCAACTTGTTCCTTCTTAGGCTGAGGGTGGCCTCTTCCTTTAGATGTATTGCTTAGAAATCCGTGGTGACAATATTTGAAAATCACTTATTTCTGTCTATTTACATAGTTCTAGGTAGAAGACTCATAGAGAAAATCTGAGAAATAACAATATTGGCGAATAAGTCTGAGAAATGTGTGCTTCTACCTCTGGTTGTATAATAAATAAGGATCACGCAAGCTTAGCTGAGAGTGTTCTAGAATTTGCTTCGTCAAGAGGAAGTTCTTTTGTGGAAGAATGTAACTCAGCAAGTGAAAGAGGAAAGGCCATTTTACTTCCAGGGAAGGGACCACCATTCTTGATCCTTGCCAATCTGATTTTCTGGGTCTACTTCTCAGTCTCCTGTCAGTGTTCCTTCTCACTGCTGAAGATTAAGTCTTGTGCGGGAAGACTTTCCCATCACAGGTTGTCCATCAGTTACCACAACATCTCCTTCCTAGGATATTTCGTTTTCCTCAATTACATTTACCCAATTAAATAGGTATACACATATGCAAATCTTAAGTAATAAATCCTTGGGATGATTTTCTCATTTTCCAAGTGTCCTGTGATGAGACCCTTGAATTTTTCATTGCCAGCAAACAGACTGCGTAGTGAAGTCAGTTAAGATCATCCTGCTGCCCCACAGGCAGTGAACCAATTTTATTAGGTGGTCCAGATGAGGAGCAGATAACAGGGCTAGATTCTTTTTTTTTTTTTTTCTGTAACTAAACATTCATGGTATTTAGAGTTTACCCTTGCAGAGGAGATTCAACGACCAGCCTTTGGCACTACATGGGGAAATACCTCCCTTTGGTGTGCAGAGTATTTATATTTCAGGCCATTAGGGAGACAGGCTGTCCACTAAACTGAGCTGAAATAGAAAAGAATCCTGCTTCTGCGTGGTTAAATAAAGACCACAAGTTACGACAGTGAGCCTCAAAGGATTTAACGGGTCTCCCCCCAGACACTTACTTCTCTGGAATCTTAATCCCAGTCTGCACCTTTTGGTCAGGCCAAGCCCCAGACCACAGACGATTTATCGAAGGAGCTGGAATTTGCACTCTGCCCGGAGCATCCATCTCACTGGCCGGTTGCAGGCTGGATTATGGGACTAACACTTCAACACTCCCAAGTGGAGGTCTGGATGTGACGCATGGTCTCTTCTCTGTCACAGGCGAGGTGCCACAAGTCAAGTGGGAGGTCAAGCAGGACACACCAGGGGACTCCCGCCTCTGGCTCTTCCTAGCTCCAGCTCTTGTGTTAACTGAAACATCCTTCCTCCTGCCGCAGCACCAGGGCGAATTTTTCTTTTGAATGTAGGCATGAGTTTCTGAGTTTCCTTCCCTCTGCATAGCCTTGCCTTTTCAGGGTGGTCCTGTCCTGCTGTCTCACCAACTTCCCATTCCTCCCCAGGAGGCAGCTCCTACCTGTCCCGCAAGTCCCCCAGATGGCTTCTAATCTTCCAGTCTGTCCAGAGTTTGTTATCAGCCCCCAGGCTTGCTGTCTCCAGGGTATGCTTTTAGGGACAGCAATAGCCCCTATTTCCAAGTTAAACTTGACAATTACTAAGATTAATTAGTACTTTCCAATCCCAATCGAATTTCCCATCCCACATGTTGCAACCCCTAATTCATTGCCAGCTTTAGCTAAAAATAGTAAAATAGGAGCCATAAACCCTCAGTGACCCCTCTCCCCTCTTACTGCCCCCCATTCCTCATATCCTCTGCCAACTCCCGGAGGGAGTTCCCTCCTAAAGCACCCACCTCATTCTCCCAACTTGACCTAATTTCTACTTCAGAACATCTTCCCTTTTTCCAGATTATCAGGAGTATCAAAATGTACTCACCTCAAATGGCAGCTCTTCCAGTTCCATCCCACAGTTAACTGTCCTGGGGAGAACAGGTGTCCAATATGCAATAACATGAAGGCGGTAACAGGTAAGTAGGGCTGAATGTGAGAAGGTATTTTAACAGTGATGTTAACAAAAGAAATGGTTTCATTAAATTTATTTTTTTATTAAATCATAACTGTATACATTTATGGGGTACAATGTGATGATTTTATACATAATGTGGAATGCTTAAATCAAACTGATTAACATAACCATCACCTCATGTACTTTTTTTGTCGTAAGACATTTATAATATACTCTTAGACTTTATAACGTACCTTAGGTGAGAAATGTTTTTAATATACAAATTTTCAAGCATCCAGGGACATGAACAGCCCAAGAGCAAATTGTTTAGCGGTAAAGAGTCCTTTCCTGTCACTCTCTTTTAAATCTAACACAGCCAGGCATTGCCCTACACAGGGGAAGCTGATTGGCTTCATGTCAACCTCTCCTAAGATAGATGTCCACCCTCACTTCAACCGGAACTCTCACTGGTCCACGTCTAGCCACTGTCTGTCTTTGCTGCTGCTCTCTCTGGCCACAGGATGGATGGAAAGAACCTAGGCTTCGGAACCAGACAGACTTGGGTTTCAGGCACCAGTCCACCACCTATTAGCCTGATGATCTTGGGCAAGTTATTAACTTTCTGAGGCTTCAGTGTCCTCATCTGTGTAAAAGAGAAATGGATCACCTATTCCCAGGTTACTGAGCAGGTTGAATGAGACTACACGTGTGACTGCGTACACCAATTGCCTTAAAGCTGGCTACCAGTAATTCTTAGAATCATGGTTTTTGTACTTTTTCCAATTTTTTTCTTCCTCCCTCCCTCCCTCCCTTCTTTCCTTTTTCTGGTCCCTCCTCTGAAGGAAAGAGTCATAGTTTTTGAACATTATGATTTTGGGGGTGAGGGGGAAAAGAGATCAAAATTCATCAAAGATGAATATAGCCAGCAAGGGGGAGGAGCTCTCTGGGGAAAGTAAACTCAAATGTGTTCATTTTTCTTTTCTTTTTTTTTTTTTTTTTTTGAGACAGAGCCTCAAGCTGGCCCCCTGGGTAGAGTGCCGTGGCATTACAGCTCACAGCAACCTCCAACACCTGGGCTCTTAGCGAGTCTCCTGCCTCTGCCTCCTAAGTAGCTGGGACCACAGGCGCCTGCCACAACGCCTGGCCATTTTTTGGTTGCAGCCATCATTGTTGTTTGGCGGGCCCGGGCTGGGGATTCGAACCCGCCACCTTAGGTGTACGTGGCTGGCACCTTAGCTGGTTGAGCTATAGGCGCCGAGCCAAATGTGTTCATTTTTCAACTGAAGT